>JAWDJE010000009.1:35587500-35795000 GCA_035047345.1 Bradypodion ventrale
ACAAGTTTGGACAATTATACGGATTTGGACTTTGTATGAGGCATGCAAAATCCTAGCCGCGATGCCTCATACAACGTCCAAATCCTTGCCGCGATGCCTCATACAACGTCATTTCCATAGAGATACATTGTACTGTAACAGCACAGACTTCAGGGCAAAGTCAAGGAAAGAGACAGGAAACTGACAGAACTTTAAGAAATCATTGTCTAAAGGCTAAAAACATTACAGAAACATGTCAAACAGCCTTGATTGTCCAAGAACCTGAAGAATGCTGCAAAAATCCCAGGAATGCTTCTAAAAATTCTGACGAAAAAAATTAAAAAAATCCAAAATCGTGCTCAAAACCACTCCTAAACACTCTTCGCCTCATGCAAAACCCACAAGAGCAATGCATGCATGTGTCCTGCCTTTTATACTGCCCAGGCACAATGCAACCTGGGAAAACCCCAATGTCTCATACAACGTCGCATGACTTTGTATGAGGCAACTTTTTTCAAGGAATTAGGCGATGTTGTATGAATCCAATGTTGTATGAAGTGGACTTTTTATGAGGTATTACTGTATTCTCTACCTGGAAAAACCTGGAAAGAACTGTTTTAATTTAGTGTTTTAATAGTGTTTTAGTATTCTATTATTCTACAACTAAAAGTAGTTATTTGGATTCTTTTTAAAAAATATGAGTACAATTGCTGGCATCCTATTGCTAGTCCTAACTATTGATTGCAAATATCATTGAGTCAGTGGATCAATTGCAGCTGGAACTACCGATAGGACACTGACCTGTGACGCAAAACAACATCTTCTAAATTACGTGCTGTCATGTCAATAATGACAAAAGACTATAATATTTCCCTCCCACTGTTTAGGGAGGCCACCGGCTCCTAATTATGAAAGTAACTGACAAATTGCAGTTATAAAAAGAATTTATGGCATAGTTACAATGTTTTAGTTACATTTATGTAAAGTTCATTTCATTTCGTTTCATTTATTCAATTTATACCCCGCCCTACTCGGCCAGGTCCAACTCAGGGCGGCTTACAACAGGTAAATCAAATACAGTGTAACAAATGAAATACAATATAATCCTTTATTCAGTTACAACTGTATTATAACATAGTTGTGACTTTCTTATTGAAAGAAGTAACTATTTATACATGTAATATTATTTTTAATTTCTACTTTTAATAACTGGTTCAATTTTTTTTCTAATTGTCATCGGCTGCAACTCATATCAGAGAAGGCATTTTTTCCTGAAGCAGTCTCTGGCTGTACAGCCTACTCCATCACCATAGCGGGATGCCCAGCCAGACATGCAGTTTTTTCTAATATTCCACATAAAAAAAGTAATTGGAAAGTTGGGATGACCAGGCAACCCTTTGAAAAATTGTTTTCAGGAAATCATGCTTGAGAATCACATTCCTCTCCCAAATGAGGTATATATTTGCTGTCATTTCCAACAGTTGGGCCTTTATGGATTGTATCCTTGGTCGCAAATATGCCACTGTTTTGGGGTTTGTTTGTTTGTAAAGAAAAAGGAGATTAAAATTTAAAACTTTCTATTGAAAGTTTCCCTAAATTTACCTTGATTCCTACCTTCCAGCCTCTTCTGATGGGGAATAAACAAGTTAGGTTTTCTACTTCCCTCTTCCTCAAAGAATGCAATTTGTGTGTGTGGGGGTGTGTGTGGGGGTGTTAGAACTGGAAAAAAATTGTGCATGTGTATGAGTGTGTGTGAGATGTTAATGACGGTTGTTGCTAGACGCTATCCTTTCAATTAAATTCCAACAATGCTAACAGATTCCAGCATTTCTTTTGCCACACTGAGATAATTTCTGGAGGCAAGACACCTGGCTAAGCAAGAGAGCAGTGATTAATTTTATGAGTTTAGGGTGCAGTCATCACTCACAAAGAGGCTTAGGGTTGGGATGATGGATGATGGGTAAAGTGCAGCCTGATAGGATATGGCCCATGAATCTGTTCTACATCATCAGCTTCTTTGATCACTGGCAAAAGTTCAGAGATACTTCTTAGCATCTGTCCAAAATAAACAACACGGCCATCTATACCTCTCCCCCACCCCCACCCCCACCCCTTCGGCTACCTGGCTGTTTTACGTAGGCTTGTTTGACGGAAACCAAAAAGAAAACAAATAGGACACTTTTCAGCCCACAAAATGTCAGTGTGTAAAAAAGAAAATAAAAATCTTGACATGGGCTTACATGTACTTTTTGTCGAGAGAAAAATATTCCAGCATCTTGTTCATGCACGCTTGCTCAGTGCTGGCTTTCACAACTGAGTCACAAGCAAAGTCGAGAAATACAGATTCCTTCTTTTTTATCCCTTTCTATCCGCTGATTGTAAGGTGTAATTTTAGACAACATGATTCTCTATGATAAGAAGTGCCATATTTGAGACCAAGGATACAATCCATAAAGACCCAACTGTTGGAAATGACAGCAAATATATACCTCATTTGGAAGAAGAATGTGATTCTCAAAGGTTCTCAACCTTTTCAAGCCGTGGTGGGCCGGACCAGGCCCCCTCAGACAGCTGAGGGGGCTGAACTGGTGGTTCCCTCCGCTGTAAACACTATTGTAAAACATGTTGGTGGCTGTCATAAATGTGTTTACAACAGCTGTGGGCGCATTTACGGCTGTTTTAAACACATTTATGACAGCTGCTGGTGCATTTGCAGCTGTCGTAAACACGTCTGCTTCCACTTCCAGTGGCGGCAGCAATGGCAACATGAGCCACATGAAATGGTGCCATGGGCCAGCCCATTGGCCATAGGTTGAGAACCCCTGCTCTATGTGATGATAGTTCTCTTTGAAGAACTATTCTATGTTTGGCTTCAAAACAATGAGACAACAGCCCGTGCAGTTGTCCATCAGCAATTTGCATCTGGACAGCAGACAAAAGAAGTGGCTTATTTATAGATTCTCTCACTGTGATGAGTTGTACTATACTTCTGTTTAATTTCCAGTAATTACTGCTAAATACGTCCATAAATATAAATTACAGCGCATATATTTTATGAAAATTTATGACATACTTTACTTCCTTTTTTGGCAATTCATAAATGTTTACTCTAATGCAGAGCTAAGCAGCTGAGGTCTTCCAAACTTTTTTCTTTGCCTACAATTCTCATAAGTCCAAGGCAGTTGACCCAACGATAAGGAATTCTGGGAAATGCATTCTGAAGACATGAGATTCACAGTTGCCTATGCCTGCCTTAAAATAATTTGTTGGAGCCAGTGTTGGAATATTAGCTCTCAAAACATATGTGAGAGAATGAAGTCAATGTAGACCAACAGGGAACTCGGGGTAAAAAAAAGTTGCATCCACCCAGAATTTATTTTCTTTCATGTTTTTCCTCTCCAGCCATTTTCTTGCTTCTCCGTTCCCTTTTCCTGCTGAAGCTCAGAGTGACATACACAAAGTAGCTGTTGGAAGCTAAGCCCAATTAGAGGTGGCTGGCCACCAAAGAAAAACAACACCAAAGGAATTAGTCTTATGCCTGGGGTCTTCTTTATACCTTTATTTCTTTGCCACCACAGTGTGTGGCCTCAGGATTAAAAATTGAACTGGAACTTTCCTTGGATAAAGTCTGCAGGAGTATTGATTCCATGGTGGATTCAACATGGGTACCACCTGCACTCTCATTGAGAAGATGCCCGTAGCACCAGAGACTGGAAGGGAAGAGGGAGGCTGCATTTTCACTACCTATGGCTGTTCGTTGATCCTCCCTTTCACATAAGTGAAATATTTTATGGAACTGAGGCATTTGCATATTTATCATCGCAGCTGTATTTTCAGCACTTGTGTTTTATGATTCGATGGCTGACAGGAGAGCCTCGGCTGAAACCTGTGTAGACCAGGGGTTCCCAACCTTTTCAAACTGAGGGTCGGGTCACGCACTCTCAGTCATCTTCAAGGGCTGGATGATCTTTGTCACTCTTCATGGGTTCTCAGTCCGAGCTAAAGTCTGCTTCACTGCAGTTGCTGCCTGCTTGGTTCTAATCTTCTCTTCTGGAACAACAGAGCAATTCTGCTCTATCAGCATCACCAATAAGGACAGCACGGCTCCCAAGAAAGCACAACTTACAATAAATGCAATACAGACAAACACCTCAAAATATAATTTGGTTTCCCATTTTTTTGCTAAGAGCTTGAAGGATATGGTCTAAAAATTCTAAGAATGAGCAATGTGTTAAATATTCATCTTAGTTGTTGATTCCATACACAAATACAGAATATCATAAACTGGGTCAGACTAAAACATTAGATGGCTAAAATGGAATATTGATGGCTTCAAAATACACACACACACACACACATGAGATATGTCCCATTGTGGGCCACACCCCTGCACCGATCATGCTGTAACTTGGAACACACCTACCTTGGGATGGAGAATTGTCACTGCGGGGGTCACGAGCCCCATATGGGGTCATATGCCCCCCAATTGATCTGTTGCCCAATGATCTGTTGCCCAATGAACTGGCTGATGTCACCAGGTAGCTGGCTGATGTCACCAGGCAGCTGGCTGATGTCACTCACTGGCCACCTGGGATTGTGACATCATTTGCCATTCCCTCTGAGCTCAGCTGTAGTTTTCACAGTAGGTGGAAGGCAAATGGGCATGTAGGATCATCACTGTGGTGGCATGCCTGTCAAGGTTCGGAAAATTTCTGTCAACCCCCCATATTTTACACTCTTTCCCACCATCATCCCATATTAGTTAGACTGCAGTTGGACTGGAGTTAGACTGGAGGCCAGCACAGGATAAGCATAGCTGTCCAGTTTCCTGTTTTGTCCGGGAAATTTCCCTTATTTGACAGATATTTCTCGAAACTTGACCGGTATGTGTGGTGGCCACAAGATGCAAAGAGAAGGCACTGTTGGGAAGGGTGATAGTGGTAAGTGACCATCGACAGAGAAGCAGGAGGGAAGGGTGCCCAACATACAAACTATATGTACCCGAGCGAAGCCGGGTAACCAGCTAGTGTATTGTAAGGGAAGAAGTCTAGTGGTGTTTCCAAGAGACACTATATGAGAGGCTAGATGGGGTGGGGCTAAAGGTAAGGTCACCCTTGCTCGAAAGCTAGTCATATCTGACTCTAGGACTCAGTGCTCATCTTCGTTTATAAACCAAGAGCCAGCATTGTCTGCATTTGCAGACATTTCCATGGACATGTGGCAGGCATGCCTCAACACCGGGGTGCATGAATGCTGTTTACCTTCCCGCCAAAGTGGTCCCTATTTATCTACTTGCAATTTCTTGCTTTCAAACTACTAGGTTGGCAGGAGCTGGGACAAAGATAGGAGCTCACTCCATCATGCAGTACTTGATAATCAAATTCCAACCTTCCAGTCATCAAGTTCAGCATCTTAACCACTTGAGCCATTGCAGTTCCCTTGGAGGGGAGGTTACAAGATGATAAAACATTATCTTTCCAAGGGCACAAGTCCCTGTGATTTGAGTTTGTAAATGAAATCCCCAACTAACTCACAATGGCCAAACAAAAGCAAGCTAATTGCACCTATGAGCTACCAAAACATTTTTGTTAAAAATAAATAGCTTTTACTTCCTAAGTAAGCTCTGCTTCTAAATGTGCAGTTGGTCTCACCCTGCATGCACACAAGATGAACCCAAATGGCATTTTTCTTTTCCCTCACTAGAGCCAAAGAATAATCTCACTGAACAAATCAGACATACGTTTTTTGCCTTCATCTAGTTTAGCCTATGATAAACTGGTACCCTCTTGATAATTTGAATTACAACTCCCACCATCCCTACTCAGCCTGTCCAGTGTTTGGGAGTGATAGAAGTCAGAATCTAATACTTTTGAAAGATACATGGATGGTTCACTTGCCATCATGAGAGAGCTAGCCTTTATCTAAGAAACATACTAAAGCGTATCCAACTCTTAGCGTCCCCAAAATATTTAAGAAAACATTGTAATCCATTGTTTGAGGGATGCAACCTTTGAGAATTTACTGAAGTATAAAAGATGGAAGTCTTTACCATTGGCTTCCTGTTCCAGTGGAAGTTTTCTATCTCTTCCTTTTACTGCTATCAAATAATTTTCATTTGATTTTTTGGTGGTCATTAGAATATAAGGATAGTATCCAGCATTCTCCTTTCTATCACTAATTACCATGAGAAGATCTCGGAAACCTTTTCCTGTCAAAGCAGCTACGAGCGAGAGATCGCAACCTGTTTTTCATACTGACAAGCTCTAGCAAAAGGAAGAACCTTGCCCCGTGTCTCCAAATTAGACCTTTCTTTTGTAGCTCAATTAGCAAAGTACAATTTGGGTAATTGGAAGCAAATGTTTCTTTCTTTTATCACATGGTTTTTCTCTACTGTTCTTAACCCAATACTGTCCCCTGCAGGGTAGAAAAGAATCAGATCCACAGGATCAAAGAAGTAAGAGAGAAATAATGGTTTTGAACTCATATTTCTTCCTTTGTACATAGGTCACCAATAACTGTGATCCCTTTCTGGGCTGATTTGCAATTTTTTTAAAAAATATGTCTGCGTTAAAATTTCAATACATTTTCTTTTATTTGAATATATATATCAGGAGTTCTCAACCTTTTCAATCTGTGGGCTGGACGACGTCCCCTCAGACAGATGAGTGGGCCAGACTGGTGGTTTCCCCCGCTGTAAATGCTGCCGTAAAACACATTCACGGCTGTCATAAACACATTTGCAGTGGTCATAAATGTGTTTATGATAGCCATGGGTGCATTTATGGCTGTTGTAAATGCATCCACTTCCGGTGGCAGTGGCATACCTGCCAAGTGCAGCTCCGGAGAATACGGGACCTGCACAGAACGTTTCTGCGCAGGTCCATTCTACGCATGTGTAGAAGGCTTCTACGCATCCCCTTCTGCACAGAACCCTTCTACGCATGCATAGAAGGGTTCTACGCATGTGTCGAAGAGTTCTACGTATGCGTCGAAGGGTTCTCGCATGCATAGAAAGGACCTGTGCAAAAGGGATGTGCAGTAACTCCTTTCCCCCTGCTGCCAAATTACGGGGTAGCGGCAGCTCCGGGTGGGAAATGGAGAAAATCGGCACAGAAATACTGGAAATCCCGGCCAATCCAGGATACTTGACAGGTATGGGCAGTGGTGATGTGGGCCACACGAAATGGTACCACAGGCTGTGTCTGGCCCACAGGCCGTAGGTTGAAATATGATATATATGTTCTCAAAATGTTTTTAGAAAACTTATCTTTTTATTTTTTTCTGTTCTTGTTATTATGTTCATTTCTGTATATTTTTGTATTGTATTATATATACAATTAAAATATTTTTTTTAAAAAAATTATTTAGAAAGATTGTTTGATCTAGGAGTTTACTCAAGAAAAAATACTGTGAGAAGTCTGTAGACAATGGAGTTCTACTAGGCTGGAGAGCCATTTCTTATTGGAGTCTTGAATTGTTCAAGCATCAGCACTGGGTAAAAATGAGAGAGAGAGAGAGAGAGATGAAACAGTAGTCACAAACAACTGAAATGGATGTCAGTTTTGCTACATGTTTTATTCCCTTAAAGCTGTTGTCAAATGAGCAGTGTACAATTTATATAATATCAGATTACTGTCTCAAAAAACATATCACCTAGTATTGCTGGGAGTAGGCAATGCAGGGGATATGGTTGGCAATTCTCTGACTCATATCTTATTTATTGATTGCAGCCCGTGTTTCTTTTTTAAAGTTCCTCCTTGCCGGTGTTCTGTTTTGCATTCGCTCTCTGAACTATGTTATCTCTGCCCCTTCTTTGAAGTGTCTCATCAAATCCAGCTAGGGAAGTTACTTATATCTTTAATGGACTTCCTTGTCGGTTTATCTCGTTCAATATGAAGAACAGCTGTTGCACGGTGGTGGCAGAAACTGCTGAAATAGCGCTGGCAGAGCTGCACCAAACAGCATGTGATTCAGGCTCCAGATAATTCATTACTCTAAGTGTGCTCGAGAGAGGTAGCCAAATCCACGACTGTAATGTAGCCGAGTAACCCATGAAGCTTCTGAGGCAGTAGATTTGTCCAAAGGTTTTACTCCACCAGGACTTGTTTGCATTGTTTGCTTCTACTAATAATAATTTCATGTCAGAAATTGTTCTGGGTTGAAATGATTTTTTGCTGGAAACTGCTAAGGGAATGCCCAAATGAGGCTCCTTTCATGTCCCCAAGAGCTGGGACAGAGATGGGCGCTCAACCCATCATGCAGTACCCGGGTCTTGAACTGCTGACTTGCCAACCTTCCAGTTAACAAGGTGAGCTTCTTAACCAATGAGCCACCACAGCCCCTCAAAGGATGTTTTAAAGGGAAGGCTATTTGGAGAGTTTGATTCCTCACCATGTCTCCTGGGAGAAAAGCCCTTTTGTGTAAGCTGCATAGTCCCAGGGCATTTCTAAGTAGAAGGGAATGATAAACACATCTGTGTATTCTCTACCTAGAAAACCCTGGAAAGGGTCAGAACTGACTGACAGCACACAATTATTATTATTTAAGGCACGGTTTGGCATTCAGGGATATATTATTAATTCATTGGTAGTGCAATTCTATACATATCTACTCAGTTATAAACACAAATGACATAATGACTAACTATGAAGTTCAGTTGAAGTCCCAAAAGCACAGTTCTACCAATGTCAACTCAGAAGTAAAGGATGTAAAGAACTCTTGTGGAAAAAAAATCCTTGTGACATTCTTCATTCTTGTTGAACAGGCAAGGACTATCCAAGTCCTAAGAGCTTCTTGTCCTCCAACAAAAAGTAAAAGAAGAATTTTCTCATTGCGGTTCGCACAATTGGTGAAAATTCTCCCTATGCAAAATGAATATATTTTCTCTTTGAGAAACAAAGCATACATGAACATATGCACACAGAGAAAGCGCAATCACAAAATAACTGGATCCTTCTCAAAAAAAGACATGGAAATGCCATTTAAAGCATCTAATTGGCATATTTGTGTTAATACAAAATTCCACCCTTTCAGCAAAATGTCATTCTCATTCTTTAGTTGAGTCTTCCATGGAATGCCATTTACACAGAGAGAGAGGAATAACTGTGCAGCTCCTCATCTCTACATGAGGAGACAAGTGAGGCTTCATAACCCTACTCAGAAGTAATCACATTGGATTTAATAATGGTTCACACACCCATCAATTGCAGAGATGCTCTGTGCTCAAGTATCTTTTCCAGAACTACAGAGAGACTGATCCTAGATGTCAAAGGGTTTGGAATCAAGCCCTTCTAGTCATTGGGGAGTGACTCATTGCATTCATTTGGAAGGCAAAACTGATATAAATAAATAAATAGATAGATAAACTGATATAAATAAATAAATCTGCGCTTTTTGCTTGAGGGCACACTAATCGCTTAAAGGAATGTTGTGTTTTGTTTAGTATAATAAAGAAATAGTCTGGAACTAGAGAAACTCAAAAGAGAGCTTCATAAATAGGAGCGGAGACATGACAGCATACAAAATAACCCGCAAAAATATAATTGGGAGTATTCAACCTGTCTGGGGTGGGGGTCAGCAAAAGTAGTAATTAAGTGCCTGTGTTTCAGGATGTGAGATAGACGCTTACCACATTGATCTTCTGTGGGTGTTTTCCATATTCCATCTATTAGAATCTTTTGACCTTTTCCTAACACCATTAAAAGATAAAATGTTAATCTACGGAAGAAATGATGCCTGACCTTTGTAGGGGGGAACACACATGCACACACACACACACACACACACACACACACACACACAATGCTTTACAGTCTGCCATCATTAATGGACTTGATGTTCAAAAGGCAAGCATTATGTGTATCATGGCAATATAATTGTTTAGAATAATGTAAGTGTTCAAGCGAGAAGGTCTAAACTACACATAACATAAATTAGAACGAGAAACGGGGGGTGAAACCTCCGGCAGCCGATCAAGTTAACCTGTCAAAACAGGGCTCATGCGCCAGCTAATCAGCCATAACCTCTAGCTCTTTGTCTTTCCCCCCATTATGCTGAAATATATACTTCCCACACATGCTGTTTAAAAAGTAAGAAGAAAGAACAAAAAGAGAAAGTTTATACCTTCCAATAAATGGATATCTGCCAGCCCAATCCGGTCTTTCCTTGTGTTTTGAGTAACTCAATTGCAACAAATACTTGGACGAATGCTCAGGTTTCTCCACTGAGGTGCAGGTTTCTCCACATGAGTGCACCAAAGCAGAGATATTTTTTGTTGTTGTTCAGTTGCACAGTCAATGCCAACTCTTTGCGACCCCATGGACCATTGCCCTCCAGGCACCTCTATCCTCTACCATCCTCCTCATCCCGACTAGCCCTGTGCCTACTGTGCCCATGATGCGCCCATGATGCCATCTAGCCATCTCATCCTTGGCCGTCCGCTTCTTCTTTTGCCCTCCACCTTTCCCAGCATCAAGGCCTTCTCAAGTGAATCCTCCCTTCTCATTTGATGTCCAAAGTACTACAGCTTCATCTTGGTTATTTGTCCTTCTAAGGAGCAGTCAGGGCTAACCTCTTCTAATATTGACCTATTTGTTCTCTTCGGTGTCCAGGGGACTCTCAAAACTCTCCTCCAACACCACATCTCAAAGGCATCTATTCTTCTGCACTCAGCCTTTCTAATGGTCCAGCTCTCACAACCGTGCATTACCACCAGGAATACCATTGCTTTCACTATGCGTACTTTTGTTTTCAGTGAGATGTCTCTACTTTTAACTATGTTCCCCAGGTTTCTCATAGCTTGTTTCCCAAGCATCAGGCTCCTTTTATTTCATGGCTGCAATCTCCATCTGCAGAGATCTTGGCTCCTAAGAAAGTAAAATCTGTCACTGTTTCTACTTCTTCCCCATCTATTTTCCAGGGACTGATAGGGCCTGTTGCCATTATCTTGGTTTTCTTGATATTGAGTCTCAAACCAGCTTTTGCACTCTCTTCTTTCAACCTAACTAGGAACTTTTTTAGGTCTTCCTCACTTTCTGCAATTAAGGTGGTATCATCTGCATATGTCAAATTGTTGATGTTTCTCCCTGCAGTTTTGATCCAATATTGTGATTCCTCCATCCCTGAATTGCACATTATGTGCTCTGTGTATAAGTTGAACAAGCAGGGTGACAAAATGCAAAATTACTCCTTTTTCTATTCCAAACCACTCCGTCATTCCATACTCTGTCCTAACTGTTGCTTCTTGATTGATGTACAGATTTCTCATGAGGCATATAAGGTTTTCTTTTATTCCCATCTCCCTAATCACTTGCCACATATTGTTGTGGTCCACACAGTCAAAGGCCTTGGTGTAGTCAATGAAGCAGCAAAGTTTAGCCAGCTATCAGAACTGGGGGTTGAAGACAGATGCTCAGGTCAAAGACACAACAAGCTGCCCACAATCCTATAGTGATAAATTTAGAAGTGTGCCCATGCACTTTGGTGTATCTGCATTCCTGCCACATGTCTGCAAATACAGACAGCACTGGCTCTTTGGCTATAAAACAGAGATGAGCACGGAAACCTAGAGTCAGATACAACTGGCTTTTGAGCAAGGGTGACCTTTACCTTTTCCATGATAGTTCCCATTTTGGATAATCCAAAAATGCAGATGGCAGGATCATTCTGTATTAACGAAAATTAAATGAAGAGCAGGTCTTCTTAAAAGTTAATGTCTCTTCATTGCCCAGTTAGGAGCATAGAAGTCTCAGCTGTTTTTCATTGCAACAGAATAACCTGAAGCACTAAACAGTTCCTGGTGATAGCTATTTCTTTTCCAAATAAGCTCAGAGGACACAGGGAAATCAAAGGGTTGGGGGGCAAATGATATCATAGTCACTGCTGCTTGGAAGATTGGAAACACAAAATTCTCAAAATTATTTTTGCTATATACATTTATATAGCAAACAGAAACAATGGTGATATAACAGATATGGATGCTGTAACGTGTATGCCACAATTTCTCTTCACCTGCACCAGAGTGGGTGTTGTTTGAAGAAAGAAGAATTCAACTTTCTCCTTGAAACCAAATGAGAGCAAAGTCCAAGATATATTTGCCAACCAAACTAGGATATCAACAACATAGAGAGATTGTCTCCACATATAGACTCTCTAAACCCCCGAATGCATAAAATCTCTGTGTGGATTCACCCTTTCAGTGTCCCTCCTGCACAAACACATTGAAATTTTATTAACTAAAACCAAGGTGGGATATTCTGGGAAAATCAGTTCCTTCCACTCCACCTCTCCTTTTCTTCCTAACTCAAGCGCTAAATTAGAACCCCTTCCTAGAATAACCCCAGCTATTGGGCTGAAATACATAGTCCATACATGCACATTTTGTTTGAGGTGACTACATGAAAGTGATCTGTGATAGGACTCGAGGTGCGGAGCTAGGTGGAAAACCTGAAATTAGCAATGCATAGCAATGATTTGTACACTAGCCAAACATTTGAAAATTGCAACTTGCTTTCAGCGCTTTGGCTGAATAAAAACCCTGTAGATGAAATCTGGGCATGTGTTTGTATGACTTCATCATCATAACTTTGTTCTGTGGGTTTCAACCATTCTTAAGTCTACTCCATGCTAGATTTTCATGTAGAATGGGAAAAGGTGGCACTTAGTAATTACCTCTGTGTCATCATAGGATAATCGCCAAGTACAACACCAGATCTATATGTAATTAACACCTAATTAGAATTACAAAACATAACTCACTTAATTACCATATAAAGAGTGATTGTAGGAAGTCTTATATTAGGACTCATTAAATTTATTTCGAGGGTAGCTGCAATATGGCCAGAATAACTTGCAGACATTAGGTTGTCACAGCTGTCCATTGGAGATTTACAGAAAACAATTTTAGCAGAAATGGCCATGAGTGCTCAGAACAGCACCTGCATGCTGGCAAATGTTGGTTACCTAAGCATATGCCAACTGCTCATGTAGTAATAAATTCAACTCCTACGTAATCCACCTTCAAGTCTGAACATAGTTGACATGCCTCTTATGTGCATAGTTGACAATGTGCTGCCAAGTTGATTCTGACTTATGGTATTTATTTTTATTTATTTATTTATTCAATTTGTACCCCCGCGCCAGGGTGACTCCAGGCGGCTTATGCCTGACAATTACAAAACCCCACATAAAAACATCCCCGCAATAAACATCATAAAACCCTAAGCTTAAGATCATTAAAACCTAAAAAAGCTAAACAAACAAACAAACAAACCTGGATGGCCTTTATATCAACCTAGGGGGGGCACTGCCCCACCAGCAGCACCCCACACCTGGTGAGCTAGCCATGTTTTTAACCCCTTTCTGAATGGCAATAGCTCTGCCTGGAGGAGCAACTCAATCGGTAAGAGGTTCCACAGGGCCGGAGCAGATACACTCTCCTTCTAGTGCCAGAGAGATGAGCCTCTGTGGCAGATGGAATCCTTAGGGAGCCCCTCTGATCTGCTCTGGTGGGATGGGCCGATGTCCTTGGAGTGATGTGGTCTCTTAAGTACCCTGATCCACTAACATTAGGGCTTTAAAGGTCATTACCAGCACCTTGAATTGCCCCCGGAGGCACACTGGCAGCCAATGCAGCCCCCGCAGCAGGGGAGAGGCATGGGCATAATGCCCACAACCCATCACCATGCAGGCAGCTGCATTCTGCTCCAGTTGCAGCTTCTGAATGGTCATCAAGGGCAGCCTCATGTAGAGCTCATTGCAGTAATCTAGTCCTGAGGTGACCAGCACATGTGTGACCATGAGCAAGGAGTGGCTGTAACTGGTGGATTACGTGAAGTTGTGCAAAAGCCCCCCCCCCCCCCCGGCCATGACTGCCACCTGCTCATTGAGCAGGAGTCATGAGTCCAGGAAGACCCCCAAGTTACAGACCAGGTCTGTCTGAGGCAAAAGAGCCCCATCCAGAACCAAAGATGGTATTCCCGGGATAACACGGGGCCCCCAATGCACAGCCACTCAGTCTTGCTGGGATTCAGCTGTAACCCATTGTCCCCCATCCAGACCCTAACAGCCTCCAGACACCTGGATAGGACTTCCACTGCATCGCTGGGATCACCATGGGCTGAGATATACAGTTTTGTATCTTCTGCATATTGATGATATGGAATGGATGATCTCCCCCTGCGGCTTCAATGTATATGTTGAATAGGAGGGGCGAGAGCACCAAGCCCTGTGGCACTCCATATTGGAGGAGTCTAGGGCTAGACCTCTTGCCCCCCCCCCCCCCCCACACACACACTGACTGAGTATGGCCCCTCAGAAATGAGGAGAACCAGGACCACACAGTGCCCTGGATACCTAATCCTTGGAGCTGCACCAGAAGGATACCATGGTTGATGGTATCGAAGGCCTCTGAGAGGTCAAGAAGAGCAAGGACAGATGGGTTACCAGGGTTTTCTAGGTCAGTAAAGATAACCTTTGTTCAAAAGACAGTCATATCTGACTCTAGGGTTCAGTGCTCATCTCTGTTTGTAGCCAAAGAGCCAGCCCTGTCTACATTTGTGCATGCACGCACGCACGCACACAAACTGTGCAGTACTTACACAGTGGGATTCCATGACCAAACACAGAGCACTTGATAAGGCTAGTCTGATAATGAAATAATTATGACTAAAACTGAACAACAATGAACTAAAGACAGATGGTAATTGGTCCTGTTTAATGATTAAAATAGCAGCTTTGATGCTTAGTAACTGAAAAACTGTTGTTGAAAATTTCAGTGAAATAAAATAGGGGCAGTAAACTAATTTCTAACAAATTATTTCCAAGCTTTCAGTATGATGCACTGTAACAGGAAAAGAACAAGGAAACCAGGCATCATCCAAAAAAAGTTACCATATATTAAAAAGAACAATATTCTGATCTATGCTTCCCATGTAAATTATCCACTTATCCTAAGAGATTGAATATTTTAATTTTCTAACTTTTATCCCATCCTTGCTATGGTTATAATTCTACTTGTTATGTAGCAACTATTCATTCACTTCCTGATTGGTACATAATACAGTGTAATACTGTATAATCTTGGTTAATTATCATGTATTTACAGGAGGTAATTTCTTCTTGGAGAAATGAAATGAATTATGCCATCTACCATCATCTTAGTTTAATACATGGTGCAAAGCTTTTGGAAAAAGTGATTGGATCTGGAATAGCATTTGTAAAGGGGGGAGGACTCCAGCAATTGGCTGGTGGGGAAGAGGGAAAGGGGGGTAGGGGGTAGGAGAAGAGAGTTTTCACAAAGGAAAAGAAAAGAATGGGGGAAAAGGAAAATAAAATCTATTGGGTGGAGGAATAAACATAATAGAAGGGATTTGGTGTTGTTATCACATTTACATTGGAGATAAAGTTTAGAACCCTTGCTTGGGTCACAAAGGCAATATTCTCCTAGAAAAGAAATGCCTTATGCAAAGAAGAATTAGCATGCGTTGGCTTTCTTGGAAGAGAAGAACCATTGGGAGCGTTCTCCTGTTTTTCCAAAGAACCTAAATCAAATTACAGTACAACATTGACAGTGCAAGTGTAGTTCAAAAATGTGCCAGGTTGGGATTGACAATGTAAATGCCAGTCTGCCAGCAGAATCCTCTTCTGCCAGCTGATCCCAATATAATAATCAGAATAATTTCATGTCAGATATTATTCTGGGTTGAAAGGATTTTTGCTGGAGAAACTGCTCAAGGGACACCCAAATGAGTCTCCTTCCATGTCCCCAAGAGTTGGGACAGAGATGGGCACTCAATCCAACATGCAGTACATGGATCTCAAACTGGCAACTTGCCGACCTTCCAGATAACAAGGCAAGCTTCTTAACCACTGAGTCACTACAGCCCCGTTACCAATGCAATGATCTCTTGGTAGAGCCCTCCCTCTACCTAAGAACTAACAGCAGAAGAACCAAAGATGGAGCAAAGAAGCAGACAAGGTGGTCCACTTCCAAACTTCCTTCAGCACCCTTGAGATGCAGCCCTAACTCTAAAGTAAAGTAAGGCAAGGATATGGGGAATCCTAAATAATTTACAAATGCCTTAATTTGGGTTGCTATTTTAGCTAGCCCTTTGTTATCTTGGCCAGTTTAGGACTGCACTGTAAGACCAGAGGAAATAAGACTTGATTAAACTCTTTTCCTTTACTACACATTTCTTGGTGGGGGACATTGGAAGAGAGGCTGTTATGAAAATGTTTGTCCTTTCAGCTCAGGTTTCAGAATGTGTAAGGCTATGAATGCATGGCTCATTTATAAGAAACTTGCATATGGATTTGATTGAAGGCAGTAATTTAATTAAGCAAAATTATTAGAGACAGTTGTCTGAAAGCGCACACCAGGAAAAAAAACTTGAAGTGGCAGCTGCTGTATGGAATGTTTGAGATTTCTTGAAGATAGGATGAAGTGCAACAAGGCTGGAGAAGTATAAACTTTGAATAAAACGTATAAAGTAGTTCTTGGAAACTACGGAAAAGCCAGCCTGGTGTCAACTCCAGGCATAACATTTAGCCAGTCATGATTAATTTATAAAGATCAAGAACATGATGCATCTATTGATAAGGGACAACATCTATTTTACCATGAAGAAGTCAAGCTAGGCCAGCTTTAACCATTCCTTGGATGGAATTCCTCCTTTAATAGACTATGGGAATGTCATGGACTTTATATATCTTGATTCCAGTGAATTTATGTGAAATTTTTGTCAGGTCGGTTGGAGAACCAGTTGTTCCTACTGATATGTGGACCTGTAACTTGTTGAAAACTGTGTTGTCTTTCATCTAGAGCTGCCAATTATTCACCTTTGTGACATCTCTTCCTGGACTTCTTTTGAGAAAGGATGTGATAAAGATATAACTATCTCTGCCTTACACTGTGGATCTATTTATATATAAAAAGCCTGCTTTAGGAAAAGACCACTCTTGCCCTAGGAAACTAGATGGTTTGAAAGATTATGGAGCTACACAGGAGACAAAGCTCATCCCCCCCTGCCTTGGGACTGAAATGTTCCTTTGCTCTACAATGGGGAAAGCCAAAATATCTCCTCATGAATATTGCTGTTAAATACTTAGCATTGCTCCATCAGGGAAAGATCCCACACAGAGTGATTAAACTCTAAGGCACTCAGAGAATTACACCTACTCTTGCCAGGAGATAGAAAGTAAAATTTAAAATGGTTCAATGCAGAAATTTCTGAGGGAAAATAGTTAGTTAGTTGGTTAGTTGGTTGGTTGGTTGGTTGGTTGGTTGGTTGGTTGGTTGGTTGGTTGGTTGGTTGGTCGGTCGGTCGGTCGGTTGGTTGGTTGGTTGGATAGTTGCTGAAATGTGTTAGGTGTTTGGAAGGGGAGCATGGTAAGAGAATTTTTGTGTATCCCCCATTGTTTGTTTATACAGCTCAGTGAATTGGGTACCTGGCAATAGAGCCAGAGATTAGGAATTTAATTCCCTACAATGCATCCAAAGATAAAAAGCCAGCCTGTGTAACCTTAGATATGCTGCATAATCTCATAGCTTTCCCAGAAGAAAAGAACTGTAAACCACATCTGAGTGTTCATACCTAGTAAACCCCAGAATGCAAGCGCGGCGCCAAAATGGCCGCCGCACTCTTTGCGGGCCACCCCCCACAGGACAGAGAATCCGGGTAGTTAGGGGCGTGGCCAGCTCCCTTATAAAAGGGGTGGCCACGAGGCAGCCGAGCTGCCATTTTACCTCAGCGACGGAGCGGAAAAGTCTTTTCCCCTGTGTCTCCGTCGCTTCTTATCTTACCGGGAAGCCTTTTGGTAGCGGTTCTTCCTTTTCGGCTTCCCTTTGCTTCAGTAGAGATGCCTTCGAAGAAGAAGGCAGCTTCGAGTGCGGCTCGCGCTGTTAGGAGGCGCAACCCAGGTCGGAGGACCGCGGTGCCGCCTCCTCAGCAGCCGCCCTCGCAGGCCCCGGTCGGGGCCGGCGGAATGGGGTCTATTGCCCCTTGGCCCGGAGTGGGCGAACAGAATGCGGGCGCGGAAGGGGTTCCGGCCCGCGGCCCGCGAGCGGTGGACACCGCTCCTGCACCTGCCCACCCTGTTGGGCCTGCTGCTCTTGGGTCGCAGCCTCCCCCTGGGCCCTCTAGCCTTGGGGGGTGGTGCGGCCCCCTGCCTTGGCAGGTTTCTCCACCGACCCTGCCGGGCTTCGGTGCTGGCCAATGGCCATATTCGGGTCCTGGGGTACAGGGACCTGTACCCACGCCTGGACCGGGCGGGCCGGCCGGCCCTTGGCCCCAGGTCGACGTGGCAGCATTACTGGCCCGTATTGCGGCCCTGGAAGCGTCGTTGGCTCGGGCCAGTCAGGCGGGAGCCCCCTTTGGGGTCCCTTTTGTGGCGCTGTCGGCAGAAGGACAACAGCCGACAGGGAGGGTTGAGCTGCTGCAGGCGCGTGGCGCGGTTTCGGCCACTGCCTCGCAGCTCCCCAGTCAGCAGCCAGGTGCGGGTCAGGCCCCGGTGATGAGCTCTACGTTGGTCGTGAGCTCCGACGCCCCCAGTGGGCCGGAACCCCCGGTGGGGGCGGCCCGCGGGGGTGCAGCCTGTGAGTATACAGTGCAAGCGAGTACACCCACACACATTCCTAATACGGGGGGGGGCTTTTCAATGGCCTTGGCCTCGCGCGGGTGATGCGGGGGCCACGCTGTCGGCACCCCACCCGGCGACGACGACTGCCACCCCGGGCACTGGGGTGGGTACTTCTTCTTACACTGCGGGGAATGTTCTGGGGGTGGCTGGGCTAGCTCAGGCCCCTTTCCCTATGGCTGCGGTGCCTTTTTCGGCTTTGCCGACGGCGGGGTATTCCTTGCCACTGGGGGATCACTTGGCACAGACTACCAGAGAAAAGATATGGCGGGGGGAGTATGTAGATATCTTCTCACTCCTGAACAGAGAGCCCACCAAGGAAGAAAGGGAGGGACAGGATGAGAAGGACAAGGAGCAGGCACGTCGCCGTTAGCCGCCACGTACCTGGGCCAACTGGCTCCCTGCTTATTTAATATACATGGCGGTGTACTTGAGGGCGTGGCCGGATTTGGCTATTCCCATGGTCCAATATTTGGACAACATATATAGGGCGATGGTGGATTCCCCGGGTCCCTCGTGGTTAGCCTATGACGAGGAATTCCGTATGAGGATTCCCCTTCACCCCGAGATGAGATGGGATGAGCCGTGCCAGAGGCTTTGGCTTTTGTACATGACGCCCACACGCCCCGCCCCGGGAGACAGATATCATTGTGGACATGCGGTTCAGCGAGCAGCTCCAGCGCAGGTTACCCGCCAAGTGGCGGGGCAGGGGGTTCCAGCCCGCCTGCTGTGCTGGACTTTCTCGTCCAATGGTTCCTGTAATAGGAAGAATTGCAAGTACAGGCATGAGTGTCCCACATGTGCGGGCCCCCACGCAGCCTCCGCCTGTCCCAGGCCTGGAGGGACAAGGGGCAGAGGGAGGGGCGGACAGTGGGCTGGCAAGACTGCCACGGATGGAGCTGGTTCTCCAAAAGGCCCCCTCCCCAATTAATGTGGACATGCTGGAGCGTTGGCTCGCATCGTACCCAAAGGGGGAGGATGGGGAGTATCTCCTTCAGGGTTTTAAGCAGGGATTCCGTATCCCTTTCATGGGTGATAGGTCCCCTCAGGATGCCCCTAACCTTTTATCCCTCAGAGGGAGGGAGGACGTGGCTGCGGCCAGCATTAAAAAAGAGTTAGATGCGGGCAGGGTCGCTGGACCTTTCCCTGCACCCCCGTTTCCCAATCTTAAGGTGTCGCCACTGGGCTTGGTCCCCAAAAAGTCCCTAGGCGAGTTTCGCCTTATTCATCATTTGTCCTACCCAGCCGGCCGATCGGTCAATGATGCTATCCCTGATGACCTTTGTTCAGTCAGGTATACATCGTTCGACCATGCGCTGCGCATGGTGCGCTCGTGTGGCCCGGGTGCCCTGCTGGCTAAGTGCGACATTAAGTCGGCTTTTCGCCTTTTGCCAGTGCATCCGGGCGACTTTGAGTTGCTGGGTTTCAAATTTAAGGGTGAATATTATTTTGATAAGGCCATGCCTTTTGGCTGTTCCATATCATGCTCGGCCTTCGAGCGTTTTAGTACTTTCCTAGAGTGGGCTTTCGTCCGCAGGTCAGGGTCTCGGTCTGTAGCCCATTACCTGGATGACTTTTTATCCGGGGGTGAACGGGGCTGGGACACGTGCACACGTCTCCTCAACACATTTCAGACGCTAATGGAGGAACTCGGTGTCCCTTTAGCGCCCGAAAAGACCGAGGGCCCATCTACCAAGCTAGTATTCCTGGGGGTGGAGATTGACACAGTAGTGCAGGCTTCTAGGCTACCGGCCGATAAGGTGTCCAGAATAGTGGCCCTTATCTTGGATTTGCTGGCCAAACGCAAGGCATCACTGAGGGAACTGCAGGTGCTACATGGTCACCTCAATTTCGCTTGCAGGGTGGTCGCACCGGGCAGAGCTTTTGCCCGGCGCTTATGCGACGCCATGGCAGGGTTATCCAGGCCCCACCATAGAGTTAGGCTTACCCGGGGTATCAGGGCAGACATGTTTGTCTGGTTGCAATTCCTGAGGGAGTTCAATGGGGTCTCTTTTTGGAGGTCTGACCTCCTGGCATCCCCCAATTTTCAGATCCAGTCTGATGCCTCAGGATCCCTGGGTTATGGGATGTACTTCAATGGGAAGTGGGCCTATGGTGGGTGGCCACCGGCCTGGGCAGGCACGGGTCGCCTGCGGGATCTCACATACCTGGAATTTTTCCCTATTCTGGGGGCTTTGATGCTATGGGGCGAGCAGTGGGCTAATTCGGTTGTGCATTTCTGGTGTGACAATGCTGCTGTTGTACACATTGTCAATGCACAGACTTCCAAATCGCCCAGGGTTATGGAACTAGTGCGCCATTTTGTGTTGCGCTGCCTGCGCCTCAATGTCTTGTTCAGGGCCAGGCATGTTCCAGGGATTAATAATGATATTGCTGACGCTTTGTCCCACCTGCAGATCTCCCGGTTCCGCGCCTTGGCCCCGGATGCGGAGGAATTTCCCTCGCCACTCCCGGACGAGATGTGGACTATTGGCAAGGAGAGGTGAACCGGGCGATTGGCCTGTCACTAGCGCCACGCACGCGTAAGGCGTATCAACAAGCGTTCAATTCTTACAGAGCATTTTCTGCTCAATTTCACCTGCCAGAGACCTGGCCTATCCCGGTGGACCATGTTCTGCAGTTCATGGTTTACCTGCATGCACAGGGCCTCGCACCTCGCACCATAGCATCCAAGCTCTCGGCGTTGGCTTTTATGGCCAAAGTGGGAGGTCATGAGGACAGCACCTCTGACTTCCGTGTGAGACATGTTTTGGAGGGGTGGGTGCGCGAGCGCGGGCGTTGCCCGGACGACCGGCACCCCATTTCCCCAGGGGTTCTTACCCAGTTGGCCCGGGGCTGGCCAGGCCTCTGTTTTGATCATTATGAGGCAGCCCTTTTCCATGCAGCCACAACGGTGGCATTTTTTGGAGCGCTCCGCATCAGCGAACTTGTGATGCTGTCTAAGGCGGATGCAAGTTGTAGGGCACTGGAACTCGAAGATGTCTATGTTGCCAAAGACTGGGCCCAGTTGAGGATACGCTCCTCTAAAACAGATCAGCATGGCGTAGGCAGTGGTGTAAGACTGCTACGGTGTTCTTTGGCAGACATCTGTCCGGTTGGTGCCCTACAGGAATACCTGGCACTGCGTGGCATGCACCACGGCCCGTTTTTCTGTCACCAAGATGGGTCTCCCCTTACTAAATTTCAGTTTTGGAAGGTGACAGGCAGAGCCCTCGCCAGGGTGGGTCTACCAGGTGCCCGTTATGGCACACATTCATTCCGTATTGGTGCAGCCTCTACAGCAGCTGCTTTTGGGTACTCTGGGGCTGACATACGTAGCATGGGGAGGTGGGGCTCGCAATGTTTTCAGTTTTATGTGTGCCCACTCCCGCCATGAGTACCAATCTAGTCACCTTACCGCCTTTTTTCTCAATTTTCTTACAGACCCTGGGTGTCGTATTACACCGGTGACAGTATGGCTGGTGGGCCACAGCTATGTGCACAGGGCAGCGCGTTACGCTGCGGCGACAGAGTTGGGACCCCGACTGGGACTGGGTGAACACGCCAGTCTCACATGGCATGGTAAGCCTGGGATGTTATGGCGGGAGCTGCGGCCTTTCCTTTTTTCTGGCCTGGGTGCTGACCCGCCTGACATTCTCATCATCCACCTGGGGGGCAATGATTTGGGCCAGGTCACAGGCTTATCGCTCAAGCATGCGATTTGCGAGGACCTCGCCTACTTGCATTATGTCTGGCCTGCCACAACCCTGGTTTGGTCGGACATTGTCCCGCGACATTCTTATAGAGGGGGCGTTAACCTCCTGGCCCTTGACCGCGCTAGGCGCACGGTCAATAGGGCGGTGGCGCGGTTTCTTGCCGACAGGGCTTGGGGACGGGTCAGTCATCACCCCGCTATTAGCCTACAAAATTATGACTTGTACGCAGGGGATGGGGTCCATCTGTCGCGAGGAGGTATGGACCTCCTGTTGGGTGATTGGCGAGCAGGCCTGTTGACCGAGCTGACGGTCTGGGGGGGGGGGGGGGCGTCAGGCCTTCTTTGAAGCCTCTCCGTGTGGCGGGTAGCACTGGCAAGGTAAACAGTATGACCCACAGGTATTCGGCAGGTTCGCAATTGACTGGACAACACTAGACAGGAATAAATTAGTTAAACGTTGTCCGGTCAACGATGAACCAGGCGACGGGGTGATGACGATAGCTAACCAGCATGCATCACCCCGTGATTTCACGGATACGCGTCAGAGGGTGGGGTCATGAGTTAGATATTGACTACGGTCAACAATTTGTTTGTTGTCAACAAACAAATTGATACAAATTGATACATTGTAGCCAACTGCCGTTGGCAATTTTGGGTGGTACCTTACCAGTGTTACGTCGGCCTGCTTGCCTTAAGAATTATGATTGGTCGTTTTACCAATACAAATTTATAATTCGGACTAGGGCATTGAATCAATAAATGTGGCCCGATGCTGTTATCCACTTTCAATGTTGTCTGTGTCCGTTATTGGGGGGGTGCGCCTGCAATGCAAGCGCGGCGCCAAAATGGCCGCCGCGCTCTTTGCGGGCCCCCCCCCCCACAGGACAGAGAATCCGGGTAGTTAGGGGCGTGGCCAGCTCCCTTATAAAAGGGGTGGCCACGAGGCAGCCGAGCTGCCATTTTACCTCAGCGACGGAGCGGAGAAGTCTTTTCCCCTCCACCCCCTCCCTAGTTAACAGTGTGATATTTTGGTCGCTTCGGGGCCGGGTGGGAATTTTTGGCTGGGACCCATATTGGCTTCCGGGTCCTGGCTTTTTTGCCCATCCCACACTGTTGCTATGGTTTGATATAGGGGTCTTCTTATGTTCCTACTGTTGACTTTGGTCACATTGGCGGGTAGCACTGGTAAGGTAAACAGTATGACCCACAGGTATCCGGCAGGTTCGCAATTGACTGGACAACACTAGACAGGAATAAATTAGTTAAACGTTGTCCGGTCAACGATGAACCAGGCGACGGGGTGATGACGATAGCTAACCAGCATGCATCACCCCGTGATTTCACGGATACGCGTCAGAGGGTGGGGTCATGAGTTAGATATTGACTACAGTCAACAATTTGTTTGTTGTCAACAAACAAATTGATACAAATTGATACATTGTAGCCAACTGCCGTTGGCAATTTTGGGTGGTACCTTACCAGTGTTACGTCGGCCTGCTTGCCTTAAGAATTATGATTGGTCGTTTTACCAATACAAATTTATAATTCGGACTAGGGCATTGAATCAATAAATGTGGCCCGATGCTGTTATCCACTTTCAATGTTGTCTGTGTCCGTTATTGGGGGGGTGCGCCTGCAAAGACACACCATAGGTCAGAGCTAAATTGGCAGCACATAATTATCGTCCTGTTTAGTAAGCCGGATAAAACTTGGTACTTTCTTAAACATGCCATCTATCAGTACCAAAGGAATGAGAAATGTGACTTTGCATATGCCTCTCCTCCTCCTTATTATCATCATCATCTTAAAGAGCTGGAGAAGACCCTATGGATCATTGGGTCCATCCCCTGTCGAGGAGGCAACTCCCAACCATAACTAAACCACTGCGTTAATTCTATGATGTACCTCAACATAAAAATACCTAGCTTTTGTCTTGTATTCCTAATAGAATGAACCCCTAATTTCTTAGATGATTATCTGAACCTGGATTATTCAGGGGCACAAAAATATCAGGGTGGAGGGAGGTCAGATTTATGGGAATCTAGAAGTTTCCAGAAATATCCTCCCTCTACATGAAGAAAGAAAGAAAGAAGCGGGGGGGGGGGGGGGGAGTTTAAGAAAAAAAATAAGAAGAGGAACTTTTTAGTTATATATGTGTGTGTCCCTCAGCTTGACCATTTCTCCTTCCTACCAACTGATTTCAAATTCACTCCTTTGCATTCTTTCTGTGTATTCCATTCCTCTTTGCATGGGTGTGTGTGTGTGTGTGACTTATATATAGATATTCTCATGCACCACACACCTTCGGCAAATGCATAAATAGTTGGTGTATTGTTAGCAAGTTTGAGAATGGAACTGGGGCATGACTGGAAAGAGAGGCAAAAGATTTTCTTACCTTGGCCTCAGTATCTTTCTCACCCCCACCGCCTTCACTTTGAAAGTAAAAACATCATAGGAAATGCCAACACAAAACAAATTGCTGTATAGGCGGAAATGCAGCTCACTGCTGTATTTCCACACAGGGGATTTCATTGGGTGTGAAAGATGTGAATGGGGGTGAGGAAACTTCAGGATAACAATAAAGACCACCTTCTTCTCATTAAGGATTCCTCCGTATATCATTGGACTACAATCCCAATCATCCCCTGTCTGTATGGGCCGAAGGAGAAAGTGTAGATGTATGTTCTCATATCATTAGATGGGACTTGATGTCATATGGGCTTACCTTCTCTTCGAAGCAAGATCTATACTGATGAGTTCAAATAATAATGGGGTGGACAAATTCAATTTTTACACACACACACACACACACACACACACACACACACACACACACACGAGGGAAAACCAAGGGTAATTTGAACATCCCACTTTCCTGGCTTTGTCATTGGCCAAACTTAAGTCCTCACTGGTACATGTTTCTGTGGTCATGTGGCAGGCATGACGAGACCAGAAATTCTGTTTCTTTTCCCCACCAAGGCAGTACCTATTTATCTACTTGCAATGTCTTGCTTTTGGACGGCTAGGGTGGCAGGAGCTGAGGCAGATGACAGGACCCCACTCCATCATGGAGCACTCAGGTCTAAAACTGCTGACCTGCCACCCTTTGAGTTGTCAAGCTCAGCATTTTAGCCACAAAACCATTACATTTTTTGGGGGGGGGGCCCACAAAAGTGGGACTCCCACCCACCTACTGAGTGATAACAGTAATGGAGATGGAAATAATAATTAAAGCTCTTTTCCAGGAGGAAAATTGTCTTTCCAAACTCAATAAAAGGAGGAGTACATAGGAGAGGGCTTTTGCTTTGTAGTGTTCCCCCCACCCACCCAACAGGAAGCATTCCGTGAGTAGAATTGGTGGAATCTTGCCAGTCTTCATACCAAACATTCTGTCTCTTTTCTATTTGACAAGACAACCATTATTTGTGTGCTGTTTTATGTCAACACCTTTTCTATTTTGTAGTAGGCCATGAAGGGAACTTTGGAGTCTGCAGTGACCTCACACTGGATGCATGTAAGTGGTAGAACTTGTAAGCAACTGCAGAAACAAGATGCAAAATCTAACTTTGGGAGCATTTCCTGCTGAGATATTAAATGGCTTTACAGTACTGTGATAGCTGAAGGCATGGTAAGTAACCTAGAAACATAGCTGTCAAATCTCCCGTATTGGCTGGGAAACTCCCATTATTTACCCCTCTTTCCCGCCATCATCCCGTATTTGCATTTTCCCATAAATCTCCTGTATTCTATATATATATATATTAAAAATGGGCTGGGAACTACAGCCCCCATGGTGCCTTGCATGGAAGGAAAAGACAAAACACGTACTGTGCATGTGCACTGGTGCAAAATGGGTCGGGAACTACAGCCCCCATGGTGCCTTGCGCGGAAGGAAAAGGCAAAACCCATACTGCGCATGAGCAACGGTGCAAAATGGGCCAGGAACTACAGCCCCCATGGTGCCTTGCATGGTAGGAAAAGGCAAAACGCGTACTGTGCATGTGCACTGGTGCAAAATGGGTCGGGAACTACAGCCCTCATGGTGCCTTGCGCAGAAGGAAAAGGCAAAACCCATACTGCGCATGAGCAACGGTGCAAAATGGGCCAGGAACTACAGCCCCCATGGTGCCTTGCATGGTAGGAAAAGGCAAAACTCGTACTGTGCATGTGCACCAGCGCAGCGACTGCCCAGCACCGCTGGATTTCCCTTATTTTCAAATCCAAAACTTGACAGGTATGCCTAGAAGTCCAACTACTTGAAGCAAAGAAACAAAACTTGAAACAAGGGCAGATTCTTTTCAAGGGGGTTTCAATGCTTCAATATCAGGGTTAATCAACATTTTAATGGACCAGGATATCTCAAGGACCCTATCGTCCCTAGGACATCGACCCGTCCCATGAGAGCAAACCAAAAGGGCACCCTTCAGGTATCATCTGTTGGGAGGCACACCTCTCCAGCACAAGGAAAAGGGCCTTCTTGGTCATAGCCCCCACACTATGGAATCTCCTCCCAGTAGAACTACGCCTCCAGGCCCAGTTGCTACCATTTAGGAAAGAACTGAAGATGTGGTTGGCAAAATGGGTCTGTGAACCAGGATTGTCAACAAGCTCCCCTTTCTGGCTCGTCTGAGGTTCCCCCCTCCTGTAATTAATTTTTAATGTTAAGGTTATGCAGATTTTATATTTGTGTTTAGATAGTAAATGGCACTACGGTGGGTAATATTGCTATGTTTTTAAGGGTTTTTAAATTGTTTTGTATTGGTTTTAACTTGTGTACATTGGATAGGGCAGTATATAAATCTATTGAATTAAATTAATTAACAGTCATCTAAAGTGAAAGTGCTCATTTGATGCAGGTTCACAACATGACATTGCTAATATTAAAGAGAACAAACGGTTGGCTTTGGAGCTTGTAAGGGCTTTTTGGAACAAATGGAGAGCAAGATATACAGGTATTTGCCAATGAAGACCATTGTCATTGTCTACTGCAGGGATTGTCAACCTGTGGCCCATGGGCTGGATGCGGCCCACAGCACCATTTAATGTGCCCCCCCCCCATCACCTACACCACACCAGGAAGTACCATGTGGTGGAGGAAAGGCAAAATGGCCATCTGGCCCCCAAAGCTGTCTGAGGGAGCGTGACACGGCCCCCGGCTTAAAACAGTTGACAACTCCTGGTCTACTGCAATGACAGGAAAAGTGAGGAAAGTTGGTTTGCAACTAGTACTGGGTTTTAAAAGTAAGGGAGCTGGACAAAAATTGTAGCTTGTTAAATCTACCTACCAGTTGAGGTGCTACAGATCTAGGATATCCACAACAGATGGCTGTCCAGCTTGAGTGACAGAGGAGAGTTCCGATAATTGTGCAAAAGAACAATAGCTGCTTCACAATGGCATGTGCTTGTAGATATTAGAAGCAACAGATGGGTTGTTTGTGTCTTTTTTAAAACAATCAGCCAGTTTTCCTGTGCTTGCCATTTTTCTCTGTCTCTGAATGGTTTGCTTCTCAAGTAAAGAACAATTGGCTTTGTGTAGAGACAGTTTGAAGGCATTTCTGAACAGGGACCCCAATGTCACAGTTTCCCAGACACCCTAAAGTGTCTGAATAGGGCTGGAATTGGGTCTAATCCCAGATCTTGGGAAAACTCCTTTTTTGACCGCAACTTCCAAAATCTCAGCTAGCATAAGCCATTACAGAGTGGGTTTTGTTCTTCAATTAACCTTTCCATGGATTATGTTGACTGATCCAAATCAGTGTGTTTTTTGAGCTCTGATCAGTCAGCATCTTGACTGCTACTGAATCTCTTTCTGGAAAAATGTAAAGCAATCAGATGTGCCTGGGAACATGTAATTTAGCTAAATTTCTTCATTGACATTTTGATGGATAGTTGGGACAGAGCAACCAGCCTCAAGCCTCATGGACCAAGTGGGCGGGATGTCCAGTAAACCTAAGGACCGCTTGCATTCTCTCTAACTGTAAGGAAGCCTAGATGGTACTTGGATCATGCAAACAAGTTCTTCCCATAAACTCAATGTAATTACAATATTTTCTTGGCTAAGGATAGATCCCTAGAGATGACCACGAGTAACTTATAATAGAAATTTTATTAGCGGCAGTAATTTTATAATGATCATGAGCATAATCTGCAGCCAATAAAATCTGAAGATATATTGTTCCGTCTTTTGTACCGGAAAAGTATTTTACCAAAGAAAAGATACATTTTATCATCATTGTATGCGCTAAGCTTTGCATGGGCTTTTTAATTCCATTCCACTTTACAACTGAAGTGCGTTTAGTGGATAGTAAAATTAGGTAAGCTTCTAAACTATTAGAAGTAAGGGGGGAAATACAATTATAATTGATTAGTTGTATTCTTGGCCAATCTCACAGTTCACATTTTGTCAACTTGAGCAGTTATTCGAAAGGCTTTCTATTGTGAATAGCTTAATCTTCTGTAATGCTCCACATTGTATTTCATTAACTAGATTATTTCCCTTGCACTCTCCTTGCTTGCACGCACCTCGAATTTAACTCATCATCTAAGAGTTGCCAGGTCAGCTTCACCCCTTTCCCTCAGATATCAGGGCCAAAACTAAGACCAAAGGACACAGTTGTGTAATGTCATGAGGTGGGGCTTTATGATATCTTCTCAGTCCATTATTATGGACACACCATTGCTGTCCACTTGGTTCTAGCTAAAGCAGGGGTTCCCAACCTTTTCAAGCTGGGGGCTGGATCAGGCTCTCTCAGTCAGCTTTGAGGGCTGGATGGCCATTTCCCCTTGCCTGCATGATGGGGGTGGCCATTTTGTCCCAACAGCTTCAATGGGGTAGCCATTTTGTTTCTTGACTGCCCTTGGCGTGGGTGGGGGCCCACATGAAATGGCACTGTGGGGCAGATCTGGCCTATGGGGCCTTAGGTTGGGAATCCCTGAGCTAAAGGAACAAAAAAGAAACATGAAATGACTTTGGAGGGGAGAGAGAGAAGGTTGACCTGAGAATAGCAGTCTAAATGTTGATATTAAAAAGAAAAGAGAGAGAAAACTCTTTGATATTGGATTCTTTACCTTTTTCCTTCTCCATTATTCACTATATACATTGCTGGTAAGGTTTTTTTTTTCAGAGGAAAGGTTGTCAACTTGGACAAGACTGGTTTGATATAGCAAGTTTATTTATTTTTTATCTCTATCCTTTGCATTTAGAGGGCTTAGCCTCTCTAGTCTGTCATGTAAAAGATGCCAAGTAGCATAGATGACAGAGAACATCTCTTGGGATTTTGGGAAGCCATGGCTACCCAGTAAAAACAGCACAAGAGGGGACAAACCAAATCATATTAGTTCTTCATGCTGATCTCCTATTTTAATGTTATCCATTGTCTGTAATGGAATTCTACTGTTGGAAACATAAGAAGGAGAGAGTTATTATTGCTCAGTTCATAAGTTTGCTGAACCACAGTAGAAGCCCTTGCAGAACTAAGACCTCGCCCAGCAGAGTTTATGTAGCATAAAGATTAATCCAGCCCCATGACAAGGTTACTAATGCAAGCTATAACCCCCAAAAAAGGAGAGTATTTTGCTTCTGAGTCTTTGCAGAACATAAGATGTAAGAACTAACCCTGGCCAGTCTAAGAAGATGTTGTGCTCTCCCCCCCCCCCCCCCCCAAGGAATGTCAAAGTGTTGAAAGGACCGGCTGGGGAGGTGTAGTCTGGAATGTGATGGAAGAGAACTAAAATAAGTGCAGACAAGTGTCCCCCTGTGTTCCTCTGTGGCGACACATGTTATCTCAACATATTATCCAGAAGATAAAGCTTTACGTTCTTTCTACTGGCCATAAGTGTTATATCTAAAACACGAGGCACTGTGGAATTAACATTATGGGACAAAGCATAACAAGCATTCAGCTATCTTCTTATCCCCTTATGTTATGTGTCCATGGAAAATGCAACCTTATGGGATTCTGGTTTTTCTAATGGTTCAGGATGTTACTAATTCGAGGGCAGTTTTATCCTCATGGCTACATCTCTTGGTTTATTTAGTACATTGGTTGGGTTGTGCTCACTTTGGAATATTCTTTTGGAAGTCAACCCCACTGCAGACCAGAGCATGCACCAGGGAAGTTGGAACATGTGCCCTTCCAACTCTTGGATTGTAACTCCCATCAGCACTGTGAATGAATGGAGATGGTGGGAATTGCAGACCTATGTAATTAAGAGAGATAGCCAGTCATATCTGACTCTAGGGAGTGGTGTTCATCTTTGTTTACAGCCAGAGAGTCAGCGCTGTTTGCATCTGCAGAAGTTTCCATGGCCATGTGGCAGACCTGATTCAACACCAGACTGCACTGAATGCTGTTACCTTTCATGCAGAGGTAGTATCTGTTTATCTGCTTGCAATTTCTTGCTTGTGAACTGCTAGGATGGTAGGAGCTGGGACAGATGATAGGAGCCCACTCTGTTGCACAGCACTCTGGTCTCAAACTGCTGACCTGCTGACGTCAGCAGGCTGGTCATCAAACTCAGCATCTTAACCACCAAGCCATTGCGGCCCTTCCATCTTAGTTAAAAAACCAATAATAAGTTGTAACCGATGCTTTGAATTGGGCCTGGGAATGCACTGGGAATGAGTGAAGCTGTTGTAACAAGAGAGTTGTACGAACCCTGGAACCAGCCTCAATCTGGATGCAGTGCCTGAAGAGGCTGAATTTTCTAGAAAGTCTTCAGAGGCAGCCCTACATTAAGCGGGTGACAATCATCATCATCTTTTCACCCCTCGCCACTCTGTTCTGCTCAGTGCGTCTTGCCATGGCCAACCAGTGCACACAGTACTTCTTCTTCTTCAGGTGCCATATCTGTTCTGGAGATTGCCTATCATCACAGCAATAGTCTGACTGTTCTTAACTCAAAACAGTTCTTCTGATAACATTACACACCAGTCCCTCATGAAGTCCATCTACATCCTGGGTCTCTCTTCCCAGGGATCTTGCAAAGTGAAAATTCTATACTTTATTTTGTTTATTTATTTAATTTTCATACTTCTATCGCCGCCCAACTCGACAACAACTCTGGGCAGCTTGCAGAAATAAACAATATCAAAAACTCACTAAAACACATAAAATCCCATTAAAAGCACATCAGACCCCATTAAAACCCCACCCGCGCACATAAAAAGAGAGAGGTTCTCAACAGTTAAACCAGCCAGCAGGCAGGGGTCACCCCTCCATCGGCGCCCCACACCTGCCCCGCCAGCCAGGTTTTCAGTTATTTCCTAAAAGGCAGCAATTCCTTCTGCAGCTGCAATTCCACTGGCAGGAGGTTCCATAGAGTCGGTGCAGACACGGAAAAGGCCCTCCTTCTTGTGTTAGAGAGACGAGCACCTCTAGCCGATGGTACAAGTAGAGAGCCCCTCCGGTCTGCTCTGGTTGGATTAACAGATGATCTTGGGACAATGTGGTCTCTTAGGTATCCTGGTCCACTACCATGTAGGGCTTTAAAGGTAAAGCCCTACATGTTCCTCAAGATATGGCCAAGGTATGGTCTTCTTTGCTTAATGGTCTTAAACAGTTCTAGTTCTTTATCCTTTCAGCACAATACTTCTATATTAGTCACATACTCAACCCATTATATCCTCAGCAGCCATCTGTATATCCACATTTCAAAAGCATCGATTTGCTTTTCAGATGCTTTAGTCAATATCCAAGCTTCGACTCCGTGTAGCAACGCTGTTAATGAGTAACATCTCACTAGTTGGCTCTTGGTAGCGAGAGTTAGATCTCTACTGCATAACAAATGCCACATTTTTATGAAGGTGGATCTTGCTTTTTCTATTCATATTTTAATCTCCATGTACATGGGAATGAATCATGGTTTCATGAACTTCTCAGCAACTGCAGGTGCCAGACCGCCTCAGGCATCTGTATTGCTACACACCCAGCTTTTTGTCAAACTTGTAATTTTTTAATGACTATATATTTTGTTCATTGAAGCATAGCACACCTTTCATTTAACCTCACCTCCTCAAAGAGACATGCTGTAGCTAGGCCTTGTGTGTGTGTGTGTGTGTGTGTGTGTGTGTGTGTGTGTGTGTGTGTGTGTGTGTCGGGGAGAAGACTAAGCAATGCAAGGGGTTTTCCCCTCACCAGATGGGTGTTTTCCATCTGTTGGGGAAGACCCTCCCACTTCCCCTCTTAATCCTCGTGCCCTACTGCCAACTGACCCAGTCCATTACAAGCTGGTGCGAGGCCATAATAGATGTGAGCGCAGAGAAGCAGGGCGGGTTCGTGTGAATTTACAGATGTACACTCGAAGAACCAAAGTTACAGCTAAATAACCTGCTCTTCTTCTTTGAGTCATCTGTGATTCAAACTAATGGGTGATTAGCAAGGTGCTAAACGGATGGAGGGGCCACGTCTGGCATCCCTGCTTCTGGCCTTAGGCAGAGGAGGAGAGGACCTCCCATCCAAAATGGGTGTCCTTGAGAGCCCTCGTGTCCAATCGGTAAGGATGGTAAGTGGCTGCGCCCAGGCAGCAGATCTGCAGATGTTATTGATAGGGACCGTACCTGTCAAGTACCCCATTTTGGCCAGGATTTCCCGTAATTCACCACTCCATCACGCTCCTTCCCACCGTCATCCCGTATTTGAATGGCCAGGAAAGGGGTTACTGCGCATGCGTGCCACTGCCTCCTGCTTCCCCGGCCCAGATCGGACCCAGCAGTTCAGAGCTTTTCCTATCAGTGCGTCCAGTCACCCCTGACCAAAATCTAGGTAGTGAGCAAAAGGGGCACATGAAACTAGTGTAGATTCAGGTAACGTGTGCCAAGTAATCACTCCAAGTCTCTTCAGGTATTTTTTTTAGAAATACAGTATATTGAAAGCATAGCAAGATTCAGGATACAGTCCAGCAAAAGCTTAGAAAGCATTCCAAAGCAGAAATAAAGCCAGCTGCACATTCCAGGGATAACTCATTGGCCTCCCTTTCTCCCAAGCGTATACATTTTGGCAAGCTTAAAAGCACACAGCATTCCAGAGAGTGTCTCTGTGTCTGCTTGTGTGCGTGCATGAGTCTCTGGGTTATATCTCCTCCCACAGGGTCCACCTTTGGACCAATGATATTATAGCAAGACATGTCAATCACACCTTAGGTTTCATTTCTTCTGCACCAGGAGGCTCACATTGTTTTTACATACCATTTTCTCTCTCCCTGATCTGAAATCGCCATATTGAATGAGAATAAAGAACAGGATACACTTCATTCTGTTACATAACCCTGGCCTTGAAAGCAGATTAGCCCATAAAAAAATGCAGGTGTGGGAATCATCCTCCATGAACTTGTTTCAACAGAGGATTCCTCACCTAACATTCCTCAAAGCAAGGCACAGAGTCACATTAATCAATTTAAAAGATTCAAGGTTGTATAAACCACTCTATATTTGGCTGAAAGTGGTGGAGAAATCTCTCGCCAATGATAAATGAAAGCCTACTGAAATATTTGGTCTTTGTTCAATACAAACATGTCCTCTGTTTTTAAACAGTAGGCAAAAACAATATATGGGTTACTTCATGGGAGGAGGGTTTTAAAATTCACGTAATATTTTATTTATTGAATTTATATTCCTCTTTTCCCCCTAACACAGGACATAATGCCCCTCATGATCAAGTACAATAAAACATGAGGAAATCCAAATATTAAAACACAATCAGATTAAAACCATGCCTTAAAACTGTTTTGCAAATAAAAATAAAGCACTTGATGTCATAAAGCAGGGGTTCCCAAACGTTTCATGTTGTGGGCCTGACTCCTCCCCCCCCGGACAGCTGAGCGGGCCAATCACATGGTTCTTCCCACCATAAGTGCTGCCATAAAACATGTCCGTGGCTGTCATAAACATGTTTACAACAGCTGCAGGTGCATTTACAGCAGCGTTTATGGCAGGTGTGTTTGTGTTTGCACATGCACGAGTGCATTTTACAGCTATCGTAAACGTGCCTGCTTCTGCTTCCAGGAGGGGCGAGGGCATTGCGGGCCATGTGAAATGGTGCCGTGGGCCTGGTCCAGCCCGCGGACCGTAGTTTGGCCACCCATGTCATAAAGGCTCCTTCTTCATCAAATGCTTAGGTGTCAAAATCCCTCCTGGACATCTTTCATCTCAGCAGAAGGTCCATAATGGTAATGTTCCAGAGAGCACCAGAATCAGGGAATGCCCAAGAAAGTTTTCTCTCATATTCCCATTTGACCTGTAACAATGGTGGGACCAAATGACTCATCTGTTTCATCAAACTCATGCCAGACACATAGGAAGACTATTTTACTTCCTGTGTAGGTTTTTACAAGTCGCTTTTCTGTGGATGTAACCCCGTGATGGCATAGTGATTAAGATGTTGAGCTTGACAACCAGAAGGTTGGCAGGTTGGCAGTTCAAGACCCACATTCTGCACAATGGAGTGAGCTCCCATCATCAGTTCCAGCTCCTGCCAACCTAGCAGTTAGAAAGCTAGAAATTGCAGGTAGATAAATAGGTACCACTTTAGTGGGAAGGTAAACAGCATTCCGCATAGCTGTCAAGTATCCCTTATTGGCCAGGAAAACCCCTTATTTTACCCTCTTTCCCGCCGTCATCCCTTATTAATTAGACTGCAATGCCCTATTGCCACCATTGGAGGGCAGCACAGGATAAGCATAGCTGTCAAGTATCCCGTATTTGCCAGGAAATTTGGCTTTTGAGCAAGGGTGATCCTGTATACTTCTAGAAGATTATTCAGCTAAGCTTTCATGTTCTTTCTCACTAGCTGGAATCCAGAAGGATGTTGCAACTAGTGTACGTCCATTGAATCAGTGGAACATAAGGAGGAGTTGACTCATCAAATCCCCACTGATTCAATGGGCCCACTCTAGTTATGAGTTATTGCTGGGTGTCTACCATTTGTTTTCATTTATCTGGTCCTAAATTCTTCATCTTCTCTTAAAACTTCGGCCTTTTTTTTTGGGGGGGGGGTTAATTTCTAATGCATGCATTAATGTCCACATTTCTCTGGAAATAGGCTTTTTTATATAAGGGCTAGGGTTCTGTTCTTTGGACAGCTGCTATAAAGTTCTGGGTAAAAACTACCATGGCTTCCTCATTTGCTGTAATCCTGGACTTACCAGCTATTATAACTCAGAGGTAATTTGCACCCAGACATATGAAATTTACTTCCCAATTCCTGGAGCACTGCACACTTGAAAACACCGAGCCTGAAGTGACTGAACCGATGCAGACTTTATTTTCTGGTTTTATGGTCTGTAATCAAAGGGAAATGACATTAGTTCATTGCTCATTTGACTGTATTTTAAATGAACACCAGCCACACAGTTTAATCAGAACCCATCTTTAGAGGCTGATCTTTATGGTTTTACATTTTTCAGAATATCTTTTTAACTAGTTTTACACAACTAATTAAATCAGGGGTTCTCAACCTTTTTAAGCTGAGGGCTGGATAACGCTCCCTCAAACAGCTTTGGGGGCCAGATGGCCATTTTGTCCTGCCTGCCACACATGGGACATCTGGGTGTGGTGGAGGCAGTGGGGGGTGGCACATGAAATTGTGTCACAGGCTGCATCCAGCCCCGGGTCCATAGGTTGAGAACCCCTGAATTAGATGGTATAGACGTGCTCTTTAGTTACTGTCATATCCTTAACAATCCACTGCTGGATTATTATCACTGTTTTATATGTAACAGATTGTTTTGCCTTCCAGATGCTGGAAACCATGTTACAGTACAATGAACCCACAGTCAGACATCATAAGTGTAAGTTGTGATTTTTGCCTACCCTCCAACCTTGCTTGTGCTTTCAATCCTTTATTGATTTGGATGTTTTTAGGAAGAAAGATGGGATGAGGTTTCTAGAGACCAGTAGCATCACTGAAATGAAAGTCCATTTCATGAGTACTGTGGTGAGGCTCAGCCAGAGTATAAGTGTGTGTTATGTGCCATCAAAGTGCATCTGCTTTACAGCAAACCTAAAAAGTCTTTCAAGTAAGTAAGTAAAATATTTAAGGAGTGGTTTTACTAGTGCCACATAAGGTCATTCCCCTGGCCCTTGAGTTTCTATGGCCAAGGTATTCAGTCTCAAGCATCGTGAGACTGTCACTGTTCTAGTGCGTCCCAACCAGAATATATTTTCTCTGAATAAATTGCTGAATGTCAACACTTATGTCAATCCTCTTGATTCAGTGGGTCAGGACTATGGATTGGATAAAGAACCTTGTGTTTGGTGCTCAACAGTTAGCTTAGTATGGTGAGTACAACGATTTGGAAACTATCCATTACTGTGAAGATAAAGCCAATGTGGAAGGAAGGAAGGAAGGAAAATTATAAAAGTTTAAAGGTTTTTAAATTGTTTTACAAGCTAGGTATCTGTAAGCTATCCATTGCTATAAAGCAGGGGTTCTCAGCCTACATCCCATGGGCCAACCCTGGCCCGTGGCACCAGTTACTCCAGCCCATGGTGAGGATCCCACACAAGAAGTACTGAAAATGTGCCAGAAGTGCCGCAGGTGCGGCAAAAATGCACCAGAAGTGAGTGCACCAGGAAGCGGTGAAAGCGGTGGGAGGAACCCACACATCTGGCCCACACATCTGTCCAAGGGGACATGGTCTGGCCCACAGTGCAAAAAGGTTAGCCACCTCTGCTATAAAGATAAAGTGAATAAGGAAGGAAGGAAGGAAGGGAAATTACCAAAGTTTAAAGGCTTTAAAATTATTTTAAAGTCTAGGTATCTGTAAGCTATCCATGACTATAAAGATAAATCATCTGAGAAAGAAATGAAGGAGGAAGGAAAATTATTTTAAAAGCTTGAGAGATGTTCAAGCCACAAGCAACAACAAAAAACTATTTTAAACTGACACAGTATGTTAACTCAAAGTAGAAGACATCACTCTTCATAACAAGGGGGGCATTTTAGCTGTCTTAGTGAAAGCATAGATTTTTTTTAAAACCCCTACAAATGGCACTTTGCCTCTAATGAAGGAAGCACAAATATAAGTCAATAGAGCAATTCATTAACAAATCTTGTGAAATCCAGCCTCGCCCACCCCTTCTCCCTCTGGGGTTACCGAGGGAAAGTCGATGCACTCTACAGAAATAAAACAAAGTCTCTTTCGGAAGGGACCGTCCATATGCTAAGGGTCAAGAGAGCCGAGTGCTTTTGCTCTGTTTACTATTCACCGTACACATATGGCAGCTAAGGTCACGTTGATCGGGCACTGTTCTCGGGACGCAAAACAAAATTTCCATATGGTCCATGAAAATGGATATGCTTATACTCCCCCCCCTTCCCCTCCCCGTCCAGCTTCCCACGGCTCCCTTCTTTGTGAAGAGCTGGTTAGAAGTGTAAAATGGAGGGTGCGAGAGGTTGCCTCGCCAGTCAACTGCACTCAACGGGGCTTTGTACGTCAGTCCAATTTAGGGCATATCTGCAGCATTTCCCCCTCTGTCCTTTTGCAAGCAAACTCCCTCTCCCTTCTTCTGCTTTCTCCCACCTCCCGACCCCCACAGCCCCTTCTCCAGTCATTCAGGCCCAAATGTTCATGTCAGTCTATTAGAACGTGATAGAAGTCCTGATCAAGGCCTCGGCATCTAAATCCTTTTGAAACCAAGATGACCTGCTGAAGAGGGTTTTTGAGTGGAAGGCTCTTTTTTGGCTGAACTCTTTCAAAATCACATAAATAAAGCCCTTTTACTAGCTTAAAATGGCCCCGTCAGGTTTAGCAATGCAGAAGGTCCCCCCACTTCTTTTTAACTTAAATGGGGGCAGCTCCTACCCCAAGAAAAGCACAACACAATTGTCATGGATATTTCATGACACTAACAAGAACAGACCAAGAAGATAAGTCTCAATGCTAAACAAATCTAGATTGTGCCTTTTTTCCTCCCACCCACTATTCTTTCTCAATCTTTCTCCCTCTCTCCCTGCTATTCTGGGGATACGGATCCTTGACAGCTCAGTAAATAGGTTGTTTAACCCTTTGAAAGTGAATAAAGGAGCTGGAGACAAATGCATTCTGATGGGCTTTTGCTCATGTAATGGGCAGAAAAGTATACTCTCTCTCTTGTTATCTCCTTTCACCAATGCGCTTGCACATTGATGATTAGCCAATTGTAGAGATTTTGCTCCTAGGAAGGAGGGGGGGGATCTCCAGAAGATTAAAACTAATTACCATTTAACATTCTAGCATTGGGACGATCAATTGTTTCAAACTATTCCAAGTACCTGGGTTTTCCCTTCCTTTTTAAAAGATTGAGCATGTATCAGAGTACTGGAGTTCATTGCAATCCCCCCACACACACACACACACACACACGCCAATGTGCCTGCCAGGTGCACAAATTCAGATCACTTCATCTGGTCTCCGAGCATAAGCATAATAAATTACCTTTTTAAATATCTCAGCTGTTCCTGGTTCATTCCTATAGGAATGTGTGCGGACACACAAACACACACACAATGAGAAAAAATACACAATTATTGCAACATTTTGCTTTTAGATTGGTTGAGCAGATTGAAGCGGATGAAAATATCACTCACACACAAAAACTATATAATATTTATAATATAATTTAGTTCAGTATGTGTCTGTGTCTCTGTATGTGTGCAGCTGAAAACTTATAGCCCTCAGTTTTAGAAACTCTTTTTGGCACAAGTTTCAAAGACTCTCTTGTTACACACAACGTCAGCCTGTGAAATGATGTTTTTCCATAAATTTGAACGTATGCTACTGTTTCCAACCTGTGGCCATGTTGGAAGAGAGCAGAGCCTGTTTGAAAGTCCTGTTTGTTCATTTTAATTGTCTTTTAGAAGAGCGGAAATATTTGAGCTGGCATGACAGGGGTGGCAGTGGTCTATTTAATGGTGAGGATGGGCCACCGGTTTCCATGCATCCTGCCTGTCTAAAATCTGTCTCATGAAAATGCATAGCAATCTTTCCAACTCCCCCAGTTAAGTATAATATCTCTCCCTTACTGTTTATGTCACAGAGTCATTACTGGTGATGGCTGACATCTTTGACATTTGGCAGCAGTGACATGCATGTGGTGGTCTTGCAATAATCGGAGGTAAAACATTTTTTTTTTTATTATACAAGATTTATTAGTAGTTGGGTTATGTGTGCTTTTTAAAAACAACAACAAAAAACCCCTTCCTGGTGGATGATCGACAGGAAAGGTAGCTTCTTTTAAATAAAGAATTAAAACCCTTCTATCTTAAATAACCATCTGGATCCAAACCAGCAACAATTATAAAAAGAAACAAGTCAATGCAAAAACAGTAAGATACAGCGAATGAAATCAGAGGCGTCTTATCTGTCTGCCATGAATTTTTTTTGTTCAGTCGCACAGTCAATTCCGACCCTTTGTAACTCTATGGACCATGGCCCACCAGGCACCTCTGTCCTCCACCATCTTCCTCAGCCTGCCCAGATCTGTGCCCATTGCGTCTATAATACCATCTAGCCATCTAATTTTTGGCCGCCCCCAATCCTGTTTTGAACAAGGGGTTGGTCTACCAGACCTCCAAGATCTATTCTGGCACTGTGTTACTATGGTTAGCAGTAGTATCCAATATCCCTTATTAACCGATGGCTCAGTGGTTAAGAAGCTCACCTTGTTAGCTGGAAGGCTGGCAAGTCGGCAGTTCAAGACCCAGGTACTGCATGACAGATTGAGCACCCTTATCTGTACCAGCTCTTGGGGACATGAAAGGAGCCTCATTCGGACGTCCCCTGAGTGGAGTTTCTCTCGTAAAAATCCTTTCAACCAAAAATAATTTCTGACACAAAATTATTATTATCAGGTTAAAGTGTGATAAGATACATCAGATAAAACAGAATTAAAACAGATTGATACAATCACAATATAACAAGATATAAAACATACTCAGTAAAGTAAATTTAGCAATAGCAATCGCACGTCTATACCATCCCATAGCACTAAGTCTACTCTCTGGGTGGTTCACAAAGTAATTAGCATTTTGCCCTCAACAGGCTGAGTGCTCATTTTACCAGCCTTTGGTCAGACTCAAACTTGGTTGCAGTACAGCAGTTTAACCACTGCACCACAGGGGCTTATATAGTTAAAAATTTGGCTCCACAATTCTGCCCAACTATAAGATCTGTGCATACTTGTCAACCTTCCCGGATTGGCCGGTTTTTGGTGCCGATTTGCACTATTTCCCGCCCCGCACTGCTGAATTTGGCAGCGGGGAAAAGGAGGTAATGCGCAGCCCTTCTGCGCAAGTCGCCTTCTACGCATGCATAGAAGGCTTTTATGCTTGTGTAGAACCCTTTTATGCTTGCGTAGAAGGCTACGGCACTTGCGTAGAAGACTACGCAAGGATAAAAGAGTTCTACACAAGCGTAAAAGCCTTCTACGCATGCATAGAACGCGACTTGCACAGAACCGTTGTGCGCAGGTCCCGGATTGTCCGGAGCCGCGCTTGACAGGTATGGATCTGTGGCCTGAATCTGGGAAAAATAAGAGTGTTGTTTCTCACAGAAAGGCTTTCTGAAAGTAAGGATGCCACTACAAAAGGTACTTCCACTTCTGGTGGAAGACCACCTCATGATGTACTAGCTGGTAGAGCACCTGTGGTCATAAATGTGTCTGCTTCTGGTGGTGGCAGCGGTGGCAGTGCAGGCCAAATGATTTGGTGCTGTGGGCCGGGGTTGGCCCTTGTCCCATAGGTTGCCCACCCCTGCATTATACGTTTGACAGTGGGAATGTAACAAAGTTACATATAGTATCAAAAATAACGGAACAAATGGGAACGGCATGGCTTCGTTGATGCAACTGGTCTTTTACTTGCCTTTTTAAAGGATAATTTCAAAGGACCACTTTGTGAAAGCATTCCATGATCTTACCAATTTTCGGGCTTTCTTCCTGCCAAAGAGTAATAGAAAAGGAAAATCTAAAAGAAACAGAAGTTATGCGACAAGCAACATTTTCAACAATGTCAAGAACAACAGACATTAATTTCTTTTCAGAAACTACAGTATACAGGCTACCTTTATTCAGCAACCAACCAAGAATTCTCCAGCTACCAATGCTATTTTATTATATTTCATGTTCAAATGGAGGACTGACCTCTGTAAAGCAAGTGGCCATTCTTTCTCTTTCCAAATAATTCATGCACTGCAATTACAGTATGTATTTCATTTCTAATCAGAAACAAATCCTACTGTTCAGAGGACTTAGACAGGATTTTCTCACCCACTTTCTTTTATTGTTTTATTTTTTATTTTTATTGCTAATGAACAGTCTTTGTTAAGAAATCCGTTATCATCACTTACAATTTACTGCAATGCAATAAGTGGCCATCAGCAACCATCTTGTCCCCAGCAGCTCTTAGCTTGATTACAGAAAGTATAAAACAAATCAATTCAGCCTTGAAGAAATAAACTTTTCTTTTAATAGTATGCACTTTGGATAGGCGATCCCAACATAATTACAAATTATAAGGTTAAGACCTCTTGAACGAAACCTACCTAGTTAAATATTTAAAACTCTAGGGTGAGGAACGCATGAACTAATGAGCTTCAGGCAACTAAATATGAGGTTCTAGGGGGAGACATCTTGTTTTATATTAGAGAGCATTAGTGAATATAAACCAGCCAAAGAAGTGTTTAATTAAGGATTATATTGATAGGGGAGAAGAAGACAAAAAAGATGTGAATTTTGAAGGGATGTTTCTTGGTTTGAACCATCTTATATGTGTAGATACATACAGAGAGACACAAACACAGATGAATTTATACATGTATGATAGTTTACTACCAATGTTCTAACTTATCTCTAAAGGAGACAATGTAGTAAACATCCAATAGATGGCTGTCACAGAAGGTGTGGTTCTTCCTATTGATAAAAGCCAGTGCCTTCTCACCAAATGTGTAATGATCCTCAAGGCCAGAATCAGAAATTTTCGGGCGCGGTAGCCCCCCCCCACACACACACATTTTGGGCATGCCCCTGTGGTTTTCTGCGCAAGCGTGGTTTGTTTGCACATGCGTACATCAGTGGTTTCCCGCCGCGGCCCTGTGGTTTTCTGCACATGCGTGGTTTGTTTGCGCATGTGCACATCAGTGGTTTCCCACTGCTGCCAGACCCCCATCATATCCGGGCCCGAGATGGGAGTCCTGATGGTCCCCCCCCCCCCATGATGATCCTACCATGTAAAAGAAATTGGTGACCCATGTGAATCTCTCCATATCACATATATCACATCACTGAAGCTCAACATAAAAAACCCAAGATAATGGCATCTGGACCCGTCACCCCCTGGCAAATAGAAGGGCAAGAAAAGGAAGCAGTGACAGACTTTACCTTCTTGAGATCTAAGATCACTACAGATGGGGACTGCATGAAATTTTTAAAAAGCTACCTTACTTCTTGGGAGGCAAGCAATGAGATACCTGGGCAGAATAATAAAAAGTAAAAGCATCACCCTCCCAACAAAAGTCCGCATAGTCAAAGCAATGGTATTTCCAGTAGTAATGTATGGTTGTGAGAACTGGACCCTAAGGAAGGCTGAGTGCAGAAGAATAGACACCTTTGAACTGTGGTGCTGGAGGAGACTCTTGAGAGTACCCTGGACAGCAAAGAGATCAAATCAGTCAATCCTGAAGGAAATCAACCCTGAATGCTCACTGGAAGGACAAATACTGAAGTTGAAGCTCAAGTACTTTGGACACCAAATGAGAAGAGAAGACTCACTCGAGAAGGCCTCAATGTTGGGAAAGATTGAAGGTAAAAGGAGAAGGGGGCGCCAGAGATGAGGTGGATGAATGGAATCGTTGAAACAATTCTCGTAAATTGCAGTGGGTTGCCGAAGATGGCAGAGGACAGAGGAGCCTAGCATGAAGTGGTCCATGGGGTTGCAAAGGGTCAGATTCGACTGTGCGGCTGAACAACAATATTACTGAAAGAGAGATTTCTTTCAGAAACAGAGGCCAGAGATGTACCCATAACCGAAGTTGAACATTGGGACAAGGACTTTAGTAACATTTAATAATAATTCAGTGCTGTCCAATCAATTCCAAATTATTGTGACCTTTTCCAGGATTTTCAAGATAGCAAATATTCAAAAGTGGTTTGCTGTTCACTTCTTTTGAGGGGAATCCCGGGACTGTGCAGCTTGCGCAAAGCCATCTGCTTGATTATGGGGACCATTTTTCTACCCAGCAGAGGTCATAGAGGGTTCTAAGAATGCCAGTCAAATAAGGTGATTCAATAGAGTATAGACCTTACAAGAGAAGCCACACGTAGTCTTCCTTTCAAGACACACTAAACATAATCAGCCTAACCAGAGCCCTTTTGAGTTTAATGTGCTGTTTTCAGTGGTTAAACTGCTGTACATCAGCCCAAATGGCTGCTGATGGTGTGAGTTCAGTCCTGACTGGGATCAAGATTGACTCATCCTTCCATCCTTCCAAAGTCAATGAAATGAGTACCCAGCATATTTGGGGCAAAATGCTAATTACCTTGTGAACAGCCCAGGTTAAGATAATGTCACCCTTGCTCAAAAGCCAGTCATATCCAACTCTAGGGTTCAGTGATCATCTCTGTTTATAGCCAAAGAGCCAGCACGGTCTGCATTTGCAGATGTTTCCATGGACACGTGGCGGGCATGCCTAGACACTGGGGTGCACACAGAATGCTGTTTACCTTCCCATCGAAGTGGTCCCTATTTATCTACTTGCAATTTCTTGCTTTTGAACTGCTAGGTTGGCAGGAGCTGGGCCAGAGACAGAAGCTCACTCTGTCATGCAGTACTCGGGTATCGAACCCCAATCATTCCAGTCTTCAAGTTCAGCATCTTAACCACTTGAGCCACCACAGTCCCTAACAGCCCAGAGAGTGCATTAAATGCTACGGGGCAGTAAGGTAAAGGTAAAGGCCACGCTTGCATAAGTGTAATTGTTATTGCTAATAGTTCCTACTTTCTGTTGGAGGAAAGGGTATGTGTTTCATGCGTTTGATCTTTCTTGCTGGATGTGAATGAATATTCTGCTCAATTTATTTTTTTTTCCAACCGTAAGCCAAATAATTTAACCTCCCCCATCATTAATTCCCCTAACCTTAGTCTTCCATCTTCTCTCCATAGGAAGGGTGTGATTCTGATCGGAGATCAAATTATGCTTGTGATAACATTGTCTCTGGCTTATGGCAGCTGACATGGATATTGACAAAAACTTAGACGGCATTTTAATAAGAAAACAAAACACAGGGACATAAAAATACTCCAGAGCTTCCGGGTGGATCATTAAGACGACGCTTTGGAGGGCAGGTCTTGTCAACTAGCGTAGGGAACTCATCAGAGTTCCTCATACAACTTAAACTTCTTTTGACATCTAGTTATGTCAAAATGTGACTGATCACCCAGGGGTTCGGGCTCCTGTGAGGGAAAAGTTCACTGACAGACAGTGAACGTAGCCGATCTTAAACGAGAATCAAGAGAAAAGCCGGATTCCGGCATCTGACAGTCGGCAGCTGCTACCTGGGCCTGCATAACGAAGATGAGGACAGCTCTGGTGAACAGTTATATTAGCATCTGTATGCCTCGCTCTCATTATCACACATCTGCCCACTCTTATTTCCAGTGATGCCCCTTCTGATCTGACAGCTCTAGCATTGTCAGTGAATAGATATTATGAGAGCGAGATACACCGGCTTAGAGTGTTCGCTATTATTTTCTGAAGACCGTTGTATGGCTTGACAGGAGAAATGCCACTGATGTAAAGAAGGATGATTAACATATTGGGCAGTTCTAAACAAAGCTCAGACAGCTATGAGAGCAACAAAGCTTATACAGTAAAACCCCGACTTACATATGCCTCGAGTTACATAAAATTCGACTTACATAATGATTTTGTGCTAAAACCATGTCCCGATTTACATGGTTTCCTGCGGGTTTGCTTCGAATTACATAAAAATACATTTTCCTATGGGTTTGCTTTGATTTACATTAAAATTTCATTTTCCCTATGGGTTTCCTTCGAGTTACATTAAAATTTCATTTTTCCTATGGGTTTCCTTCAAGTTACGTAAAACAAAATTTCCTATGGGTTTGCTTTGAGTTACATAACGATTCATTTTCCTAAGGGTTTCCTTCGAGTTGCGTAAAAGAAATGTTTTCCTATGGGTTTGCTTCATGTTACATAAAAAACCGATTTAAGCAAAAGCCTACAGAATGGACTATTTTTGTAAGTAGGGGTATTACTGTAAAAGTAAAGGTAAGGGTAAAGGTCACCCTTGCTTGAAAGCCAGTCATATCCAAATCTAGAGTGCAGTGCTCACCTCCATTTACACCCAAAGAGCCAGACTTCAACTGGCTGTCTGCATCTGCAAACGTTTTGGGGGTCATGTGACAGGTATTACTGTTACCTTCCCACCGAAGTGGTACCTATTTATCTACTTGCAATTTCTTGCCTTTGAATTGCTAGGTTGGCAGGAGCTAAGAAAATGATGGGAGCTCATTCCCTCATGAAGCACTTGAGGCTCGACCTGCCAACCTTCTAGTCATTAAGTTCAGCCCATCCTCAAAAAACTGCTTTTGGAGCGTCATAAAATCACAAAGAGTTGAAGTCCTGCCATTTATTACTCAAGGTACCTTCTAGAACATACATCATCTCCTTGTCGTAGATGGAACATTTTGGTGATCATTCATTCAAACAGTTGTCATAAATTGGAGATGACTTGACCATATGTAACAATAACAATACAGACTACACTTCTCCTTGTATGAATGGATGCTTTCTAGGTGCATATCCATCTGGATGAAAAGATTTAGCAACTAAGATCGCGCTTGACTGGTACTTGACCGGCACTTGACTGGCTGTCATAAATTCTTCTTCTTCTTCAAGTGCCGTATCCACACACACAAAAGAAGTTGACATTGCTGTTAATGAAGCCATGCAGATAATGACAGGATGCCTTAAACCAGGAGTTCTCAACCTTTTTAAGCTGGAGGCTGGGTCACGCTCCCTCAGACAGCTTTGGGGGCCAGATGACCATTTCCTTTTCCTCTACCACATGGCAGTTCCTGGTGAGGTGGTCATGGGCCACATGAAATGGTGCCATGGGCCACATCCGACCCATGGGCTGGAGGTTGAGAATCCCTACCTTAACCCTACACCAGTTGAGAAGATATACCTCCTTGTTGGTATTGCTCCAGCTAAGATCAGGAGAGAAGTAGATGCTGAGAAAGCTAAGTAAGAGAATGACCCTCGACATCCTCTGAATGGATATGAGCCTCAAGTCTGCTGGCTCAGATCCAGGAAGAGCTTTATGGCAAGAACAAACATTCTTGAGGATACGCAAGAGCAAAATCAAATTAGAAGATGGAGGAAGGAGCGCACTGGGAAAGGAACAACATTAAAGTTGGAAATGGCTGAGGATTTCAATCTCCCGTATGTCATCTGGAGGACCCTGAATAGGCTGAGGGTTGGAGTCCCTAAAGGCAAGACCAACAAACTCAAATGGGGACTACTGGTGGACAACTACACAGGGTGTGAATGTGGAGAGACACAGAGTCCAGCCCATTTGCTGGTGTGCCGATTCCTGCCAGAGACATGCACCAATGAGGACTTGCGCTTGGGCAACGGCAAAGTGAAGAAAGTGGATTCATTTTGGCAGTCTAGGGTTTGATCAGGACATGAAAGAATAATAATAATAATCCATATCCAGTTCTGAATATTAGCCATCATCATGGTGAACAGCCACAAAGATTGTCCTGGGATCAATATAATGCAGTAGTCTTCCATTTGCCTTCCACATCACAGCATGACTGATCCAGTTCCGCAAGTCACTTTCTGGTCCTGAGCCTGTTTGGCACACAAAGTCCTCTTCAGCCAGGGACCAGTAGTGATGAAGCTGCTTCCCTCCATCAAGATGGATTTAATCCACTTGGGGACCACCACCCTTCACTGTGGACTTCACCACCCAAGGCCATTAGTCCTCAGGGTTGCCAGGTTAGCTAATGGCCATCCTGCGGATCAGCATTGAGTCACTGGCAGTATGATCTACTCTATTACCATAGCAGGCTAACTTGGCCAGACAGACTGTCATAAATTACTTGGTGTGACTTGGGTGAGAGGAACCACATTGTCTGTCTCTGTGGAGAGAATTCTTCTTCTGCATATCCAAAAACCAAACTCAAGAATAATACTATGTATTTCTGAAGCAAATCAGAAGCTCAGCATCCTATACATTTCATTCAGTTGCTGGTGGCCTGGCATAGGAGCCAGCTGAACCCTTCTTTAATTCACCAATTTCATTTCCGCTCTTATTTTCTTTCATTCTCAGGAAGAGCTCAGGTTTTTCCACGGGTTAACGGCAGGAATTGCGGCTCTTTGACAACAAAGCAATCAAAGTCAATTCAGTGCACACACTGATAAAGTAAGAATAGCTTATTCAGATCGGAATGGCAGGCTTGAACCTACCATTGCAAAGTGTGAATACAAAATAAGATATTCATTTAAGCGGATATTATATTAAAAATGAGAGAGAGAGAGAGAGAGAGAGAGAGAGCGCACATCTGATGTCATTCACTCTTTAAAAAGGCATTACAGACTGTCGACACTGTACAGGAAAATGGGAGCGGTTGACCTTTATATTATAGGCTCTTCTGTACTGCTGCCTTCTTTTCAAATGAGCATCTATCGCCTCCCTCCCTGCCAACACACTTGCGCACATGCGTGCACACACACACACACACTTCAGCTGTATGTTATCTCAAATAATTACCCTCCACTTTTGGCCATCCCTAGTGACTGCTGCTAAAAAACCCTACTCATTGTCAGTCAGTGAAGAGGGATTTCCGACCTGCTCCATGAAGCTGGGCAACAGCTCTTAATTAACCACTCAGGTATTGAGAAGCCTCCGCGGCCCATCTCTTGCCCATATGGCCAGAAAATGTCCATAGCAATAATTTTGGAAGAAAATAAGTGCATCACGCCCCCCAAAGAAGAAGGGGAAGGAGAGGGGGAGGTTGGACATCCCTCTAGAACTCAAAGCCGGCGTGCAAATTATTTTTAATGATTCTCTTCTGATGAGACGGATTATCTGTTATTTCAAGCCAGGCATGATGGCGGAGGAAGCCGGCCAACCATCACCGTCTTTGACCTTCTGATCTTTTGCCATGGCCCTTGGTTGTACAGCCTCCTTGGCTGTAAGCCTAGATCTTTGGCCCAATGTCAAGAGTGTGCCCCAGGTAGCTCAAGTGAGCCTTCAGGCAGTGAAAGAGAGCTTTTAGTGCCTGTGATTTTGATAAATCCTTTGTTTCTGGGATATGACTTTCTTTTCATACACCTTCGATGTACAGATTTCCTCCAAGCTGAGCCATAGAGCTGACTGGGAGAGGAACTCCCACTTTTGATCTCCTTTCCCCAATGTAAAATTTGAATGTTTGGGAGCGATGCCTTAATTCCTTCCTAATCTTTTGCCGTCCCTTTTCCCGCTAATGAAAAGACGAGAGGAGGAGAAGCCAGGAGTTTAGCAGCCTAATTAAAAACAAAAGCCCACATATCCATTGCTGTTTGTTTGTTTGTTTGCTTGCTTGCTTGCTTGCTTGTTTGTTTGTTTGTTTGTTTGTTTGTTTGTTTGATTGTTTGTTAGTTAGTTAGTTAGTTCGTCCGTTCGTCCGTCTGTCCATCTGTCCGTCCGTCCATCTGTCCATCCATCTGTTCGTTCATTCATGTCTGTCTGTTTGTTTGTTTGTTTGTTTGTTTGTTGCAACAACAACAAAAATCCTTGCCTATGTAGGGCCTGGCGTGTGTAAAGACATTATGTATGCATTTCTTTTCTGACAGCCACCATTACATTTAAAAATTCATTACAGCAAGGTTAGTTAGACGCATGATGGATGCAGCTTTAATCCTGCCATACATTATTACAGTTAAAATGTAAATGATGAAAAATATTTTGTGCTTATCGGCGTTTATGTGCAAATGTGTTCCGCAGTGATATATGGAATCATATTTCTATTATTCTGATGAGAAAGCGCACAAGATTTTTTTTAAAAAAAGATGAAACGTTTATTTAAAACATGGTTACTTGTGATAAAATACGCTTGTTGTACATGACTTTAAACATATTTACTGAGGGCAACTGTCCAAAATAAGCGTGAAATGTGCTTCCTATGCAAATTGTTCTTTGTCTGTTTTCTCTCTGTTATGTTGCATATTGGACTCGCTCTTTGTTGGGTGGGAGTCATCTAATGGTATTAATATCAAGGAATGCCAATAATTTGTTAAAGAAGGAGGAACAATATTTGTACAATGCTCTTAGTATTTTACAGCAAGGCACAATCTAGTATTTTACAAAGCAGGTCTGTACCTTTCTACACAGAAGCAACCTTCAGCAAGCTCAACTGCTAGGTAGGTGTGTTGTTGCTGTTCTTCTTCTTGTTGTTGCTGTTGCTGTTTTTGTTGTTGCTGCTGCTGCTGCTGTTCTTGTTCTTGTTTTTGTTCTTGCTCTTGCTCTTGTTCTGTGGCATCAAGTTGTCTCCAACCTATCATGATCCTATGAATAAGAGTTCTCCGAAATGTCCTGTCCTAATTATAAAGTTGGTACATTTCATGTGTACTTCCAAATATAGTTTCCAGGTTCCTTCCTGGGGTACACAGAAAGAGCCTCCTCAACATTTGTGGTATTTTGGGGCCACAATCAGGCATACCCTGGCAACAGCAAACTTGTGTTGCTGGCTAAACTTTCTCACACTAGGTCAGGCAAGAGGAACTGCAGAATGAACTCACCAAAAGGTCCTTTCATTTTGAAAGTTTCGCATCTGGCCTCGACACAGAAAAAGAAGAAGGTCCCACCCTATAATCAAGTAGGACATCCAGATGGCAAACAAGAGTAGTTCCGGACACACTGCCACATGGTTGAATCCCTTTGACTTTGCCAAAGGCTTTTGAGTATCTACCGATGTCTAGTCAGAAGCATGTTCTTCTCATAGCTGTGGCAGTTAGGCTTCTATTATAAGAAACAAGGTATTTTTAGAGAAGCTATACACAGGAGACAATGGTAAGACCAAAATTACTTTTTCAGACTGCAAACGCACAATTAAAGATGGTTACTGTAGTCAAAGAAAGTTATTTTTCCCAAGAAACAATAGTTCCTTGGTGGCAAGTCTCTCAAAACATTCAGAAGAAACTTACTGATGGAAAAAAGCAATATTTTATTACTAAGGTTCACCACTACTATTGTTACTGTTATTGGGATACTAGGAAGAAAACATTGGAGGCAGCATTGTAGCTAATAGTTCAAGCTTCCCTCTGCTTCCCCATCATGGAATAAAGTTTGTTATCTTCTTTAAGAGTCTTTAGAGAAACTCCAATAAATCCCTTGGTAGATAAGTGTTGAATAATCATCCAACAACTTTAAAAGTTGACTGATCATTCAGCCATTGATTCAATGAATGAAATCCTGTTCCAAGACTTTACACCAGATGACAGATGGGAATATATGATTAAAATGAATTGAAAGCTTCCTTCCCCCCTCTATCAGGGAGGGATTTCTTTGGGAGCCTCAATACGTTGTGGGGACAGCCTTTACTAGACAATAATCCCCAGGAGACCACTTTTTGCTGGTGGCAACTCAATAGCAATTTTTGAATATTAAAAGCTGACCCTAAAGGCTTCCAAAAGGTTCCTTAAGGGAGGGGAGAAGACGCTTCCAATTAAATTAAATTGATAGTAACATTTGAGGTTGATGACATCACCTGATTCATACAGCATAAACCTACGTCAAGAGGATTTCTATCAATATGCCTCTTCTAGTTGGACACAGCATCTGGATTTCAGTATCAGTTTGCTATGTCCACTGTTGGTTTGCAACCCTTAAACTCAACTTGGACTGGAGAGAAATTCCAGCAGCTGATATCTTCAAGCAAAGGACTGTCATCTCCAGTTCAGGACACATGGTTACCATAGAGCAGGGGTTCCCAACCTAAGGTCTGTAGGCTGGATCCAGCCCGTGGTGCCATTTCATGAGGCCCACCCACACCCCTCCAAGGGCATTTGAGAAACAAAATGGCCACCTCCTTTGAAGTTGTTGGGACAAAATGGTCATCCCCATCTTGCAGGCAAGTTAAAATGGCTGTCTGGCCCTCAATGCTGACTGAAAGAATGTGAACCAGCCCCCAGCTTGAAAAGGTTGGGAACCCCTGTCATAGAGCATCAGCTGGTACACAGCAAGCTGAATGCCCAGCTGTTTAGATAAGTCAAAGGTGAGTATCTGGTCTCTGTCATACACATTCCAAGTCTGATCTGCCCAAAGGCTTAATGCAAGCTGCCAATCATGGTCTCAAGGAATCCCCTCCGTTCCTGGGACAGGCTCTGAGATAGACCCCGAGGAGTCTAGAGTCCTGGAGTTTTTGATAAGGGTGATATCAGGAATTTGTATCATGAAGGCTTACTTCCTTGACATGTTGGCAATCACGGCTTCTCCACAATTCCCAAAGCTGCTCTCTATCCTGTTCCCTCAAGTTTAGAAAGCAAGATCTAGCAACATTACTGTGGCCAATGGGACTGCAGTGTCTCAGTGGTTAAGAAGCTTGCCTTGTTAGCTGGAAGGTAGGCAAGTTGGCAGTTCAAGACCCGAGTACTGCATGACAGAATGAGCACCCGTCTCTGTCAACCTAGCAGTTCAAAAGCAAGAAATTGCAAGTAGATAAATAGGGACCACTTCAGTGGGAAAAGTTCTTGAGGACATGAAAGGAGCCTCATTCGGGTATCCCCTGAGTGGAGTTCCTCCAGCAAAAATCCTTTCAACCCAGAAAGCACCTTTGTGGGCTTCTGTCATGATAAAAAACAACAACAACCATAGGCTTAATATTCAAGCGATACACAGTTAATTGAAAAATGATAATCTAGGATCGTGCCACTTGCACACTGCTTCAGAAAAACATGTCACCAGAAAGAGAAAAGCAGAAGCCCATAACATTTGCTGATGCAAATTTCCATGTTGTTATTTTTGTCACAATTGTCTGACTTATGGTGACCCTATGAATGAGAGACATGCATCCAAAATGTCCTGTCCTCAATAGTCCTACTCAGTGCTTGTAAACACAAGCCTGTGTGATCCTGTAGAGCAGGGGTTCCCAACGTAAGGCCTGTGGGCCAGATCTAGCCCATGGCACCATTTCACGTGATCTCCCACCTCTCCAAGGACATTCAAGAAAGAAAATGGCCACCCCTTTGAAGCTGTTGGGGCAAAATGGCTGCCCCCATCATGCAGGCAGGGTAAAATGGCCATCCAGCCCTCGAAGCTGACTGAGAGAGCCTGACCCAGCCCCCCGGCTTGAAAAGGTTGGGAACCCCTGCTGTAGGGAACAAATACATCACATTTGGTCCTCTTCCATTTCCCCCACCATTATCAACTTTTCCAGAGAGTCTTGCCTTCTTCTGTTGCAGCCAAGGTAGGACAGATTCAATTTCATCATTTTTGCCTCCAGATATGAATTTGCATGTACAGTACAGGTACAAATTAAGCAAGGAGAGATCTAACAAGAACAGGACTGAAATCTGTCTTACCATTATTACGTAGCGTCCAAAGTTGTCAAGTGTCAAGTGTTGGATCTGGGAAGCAGGTTTGGGGAAAGGGATGCTTCTATCCTGGCAACCTAGATTTGGAGGTTTGATTTTCATGGCCCCTGGACATGCTCAGAAGCACCTTTGTCACTAGCTGATCAAGAGATGCTAGTATTGTTGCAATGCATATGTGTTGTTCATCTATCACATAGACACTGTTTTAACACTATTGGTGAAATTTCATCCTTTGTGATATCAATAGCCTCAAGACCAGGGCTTGAAATTTTGGCTGATCTGGCAAGTCTAGAGACTCAGTGGTCTGCACAATGTGCTGATCTTATGCTGCTCCTACCTGTGGATAGGATGTCCAGGGATCCTATTAGCCTTTCTTTTTCAGGTTCATTATCTCTTGGACAGCGGACCTCATTTATGCCATCTTTAGGCCCATCTGAAGACATTTAGCTACCTGAAGAGATGGTGGAGAAGTAGGTAGGTAGGTAGGTAGATCTGTAGTAGTCTAAAGTGACAGGAAAGAGACAGAATAGGAACATGAATGTATGGTAATGAAATAGTCGAAGGATTCAAAACGATGCTCACATCAAAGGTAAATGTTTCCCTTGCTCGAAATCCAGTCGTATCCAACTCTAGGGTTCAGTGCTCATCTCTGTTTCAAAGCCGAAGCACGGGAGTTTTAGCTCTTCTTTCATATTTCTTCCCAGGGAACATGGACAGTAAAACCTGCTCCCCTAAGTGGCTATTTCCATCCCGACGTCCCAAGTGTTTATCCAGTTGCTACAGGAGAAATCTCATTTGTCCGTAGGTCCACAATTACCTAATTTGTCGTATAAACTGTTACTTTTTCTCCCTTCTCATGTCGATGACAGAATCGTTTAATTGACTTTGAATTGCAGGGCCTTGAAAATTGGTTCCACATTCTCCCCCCTTTTTAGTTTAGTTTCTTAAGAAGTCCCCTGGGTGGAACCTATACTGCTTTAATGAAATTTACAATTGGCCTTTTTTTTTTACCCCCTACACACACACACACACAGATCCACAGCTGCTTATATCAGGATGTTGTTAGACATATGAGCCCTGCAAAGTTTTGCACCCTGTTAGAATTTTACTTACCTCACTTTTTCATCAAGCTGGTCATAATGCAACAGGAACTCAAGATATGTCCTTGCTCTTCACTCTCCATAATTCTTCTGTTTAGCTCACTGAAGTTGTTTTCTTTAGGAAGTCTAAAAGCAACAGGGGCGGTTTTGACCTGGCACTGGTCCTATTTATAAGCATTTAAAAAAGAAAAAACTCTCCAGAACACCCCTGGAACTTTGTTATGTAGGGGTCACATCCGTTTAAATTAATAGCCATTGAACCAATGATGGAATGTCGACCACAGTAACCTTTATTGTCTTGTAAGACTTCTGTTTGAAGTCAAAAACTCGACTACTCAGCTGATCTGCTACAGTGTTAAGGTTAAAACGATTTCCACCATTCCCTGGGAAGCAAAATGTGGCCATTTAACATGTAATGTCTATTTTTGTGCTGCTTTTGCTAGCTTTTTCCAATTTTTGGTTGTTGGTGTTTTTGTTTTTTGCATTTTTATGAATAGAAGTCTAGTTTTTTCAAATAAATGTTTTCAAATAAATGTTGAAAACTAGACCATAAGGAAGGCTGAGTGCAGAAGAATAGACGCCGTTGAACTGTGGTGCTGGAGGAGACTCTTGAGAGTCCCCGGGACTGCAAGGAGATCAAATCAGTCCAACCTAGGGGACATCAACCCTGATTTTTCTTTAGAAGGACAAATACTAAAGCTGAAGATCAAGTACTTTGGCCACCAAATGAGAAGAGAGGACTCACTTGAGAAGGCCTCAGGGAAAGATCAAAGGCAAAAAAGAAGGGGGGCATCACAGGATGAGCGCAGTTGAGTGCAGAAGAATAGATGCCTTTGAAATGTGGTGTTGGAGGAGAGTTTTGAGAGTACCCTGGACAGCGAGGAGAACAAATAGGTTGATCTTAGAAGAAATCAAGCCTTAGAAGGTCAAATGGTAAAGATGAAGCTAAAATACTTTGGCCACCAAATGTGAAGAGAGGACTCACTTGAGAAGGCCTACGGAAGGCCTCAGGGAAAGATCAAAGGCAAAAAAAGAAGGGGACATCACAGGAAGAATGGCTAGATGGCATGGTTGAGATGGTAGGTGTAGATCTGGGCGGGCTACGGAGGATGGCAGATGACAGAGGAGCCTGGTGTGCAGTGTTCCATGGGGTGGTGCATATGACACAAAGGGTCAGACTTGACTTTGCAACTGAACAACAACTTTTATGGATCACCAAACATTCTTATCCCTACTGGATTCATATGTGGGCAGTAAATATTGCCATTCTTGAATAATGATAACCTGTGATGGCACACCCATTCTGCACACACAATCATTAAGGGAGAAAGAAGGAATGAAAACAAATTAATTAAGCAATTAATTAAATACTTGTACTAGGCAGTGGTGGGAAAGTTTGCTTTTTCTGACTTTTTATTGAGGGGAGGGCATATTTGCCCTACAAAGTTAAGAACATTTTATCTAAACTAGATCCAATCAACAGAACCCCAGGTTTTGTAGTTCAGTGAATTACTTAAAATTCTCTGCTCATCAGCAGATTGAGTGTGAACTATTGGGCAAGCAATTCCCTGGACCACACTAAAATCCCAAGGGTAGATACATTGGAGAGAAGTGGTGTCAATTTACTCAAACAATATTTCTGCTTCCTTGGAAGCACACCTCCTATTTGATCACCAACCACTAAAGCAGAGACTGAAATCAAGGCAGAGCTTCCTCACAACGTCTGCCCCTCCAAACAACCAGCTCCCACAGACTGCCTTAGAACTATGGAAGGCGATCAAGGAGCTACCAGATAACTGGGCAGAACCACAGGACTCTCTACCGCCTGGCCAAGAGCAACCATGGCCTCTGTGGAAAGCTTGAAATAGACTGTGTTCAAGGATGGGAAGATCAAGGGCTCATCTGAGAGAGGGGGGTTTCCCTATAGATGACAGCCTGTGTGAATGGGGAGAAGTACAAACTATCTCCCACATGATACAATGCCCCTCAATGTGCACTGAGGAGGACCTTATGTTGACAAGAGGAAATCCTGTTGAAGTAGCCCAATATTGGGCAGATGTCATCTAGCCCCTGTGATAAAATGGGCTACAATTTATTCAATATGGATTCTCTTTGGTTTTTAATCTGTCTTCGAATGTAGCTTTGCTTTTTTGCAAAGGCCTCATAATTCCTTCTGCTTTGCTTATCTAGCAGGTGGCTTAGTAGAAGCTTGTTTTGTCTTCCACTCCAAGTCTGGAATGTTCTCCTGCATCAACATCCAGAGCTGGGAAAGGCAAGACTGTGTTATGGGAACCGGTGGTTGTTTATACAAACCCTGGGCTCCAATGTGCTGTATGCTAATTAGGAGGGCCAAGCTCATGTCTTTCCTATAGGCACATGGGTTTGGGAGTTAGTTCTAGTTGGAGTTCGAGTTTGGGGTTTCTGGGGGCTACACCAGAGTCCCTTGTCCAACCCAACATGATTACTTAGAGGTAGTCAGGTTTTCCTTTTGTTTCTGGGGAAGGCCTGAGTGTGGATTTCCCTTACTGTTCTTTTTGATTAGTATTTCTGTATGCTGTAATTCTGTATCCTGAACCTACGAGTGAATTGTTATTTCTTCAAAATGCTTGTAGAACAATAAACATCTTTACTTCATAAACAACATCTCTTCATTGGAAGAGGGGTAAGACAAGAGTTCGGCCATAAGCCACACGCTGCCACATTTAATACGATACTCTCCATAATACTTGCTGGGCTCTGCTAATAGAGGTAAGCCGCAGGTTGCTGCAGGATATGCAGGATGGCATTTAGGCCTCCTGAGCTCAGAGTCTTTGGGGAAGTTCCATAGGGAAGGCTGGCAAAAGTCGGCAGGAATGGGAGAGTCCCAAGGGCAAGGGCCAGGTCAAAGCCTATCTGTCACAACCCCTTTTAATTATGTTTTGTTTTTAGATATGTTAATTTTAGCTTTGTATGTTATTATATGCTGGTGGTGCATCTGACATGAATAGATACTGCTGGACCTAGAAATTAGGAATCAGGCTCCAAACATTTGTGGATGAGATTGCATGTTTGCAAAACTACCGATTTTTTTCAATTTCAGGGAGCAAATGAGCAGCTCTTGGCAAATGTTTTAAATTGGAATTACTCCAGTTGTGGGCTGCAGAGGATGGTGGAAAATAGGGGTGCCTGGCATGCAGTGGTCCATGGGGTCACAAAGGGTCGGATTTGACTATGCGACTGAACAACAACAACCAGTTGTGGAAATTAGTACAGGGATAAGCATGACCTGATCTTGTGGCCAAATCTGTTTAATTTTTTGTCGATCCAGTTGTTCTTGCTGTTGTTGTTGGTACTTACATTCCTGTACCATCTCTGAAACATATCATGCAGGTAGATGTTCTCTTTTGTAAATAAACATAAATTCTGTTTAAAAACAGAAGAAAGTCAAGCTGTAGTTTGAAAGGACCCAGCTTCGTAGTATCCATGTTTTGGGGGGGCAAATGTGACAGCCTATTAACATGGGATCATGTTTTTGTTTTGTTTTGTTTGTCTCCTTCACTCCACCTGATGTCTTCAGACTATTTGCCAAAAGTAGGATTATCACTTTGTCAATCACCAACAGCTGTTGAAAACAAGGACACCAAAGTCTCTTTAGATCTTTAATGATCCAATTAAATATAAAGCATGCATGCTATTTTTAATGTTAAACTGTAAATGTGTATCATTAATACTGTTACTCGTGGAGCTGATAAATGAGGACACTGACATTAAACCCAAAAACTCATAGGAAACTAGCAACCTTGCATGTAGTAATACTGGGTATCAATGAGCCTAATGTGATTGTCTTTTGCCACGAAATTGATTGGTAGAATCACACACACACACACACACACACACACACACACACACACACACACCTCTGGCATTTGCAACAAGCCTCCTCTCTCTCTCTTCCTGTTTGTTAGCTTGCCCCCATTGTTTCTCTGTTGATAGTTTTCACTTCCTCTTATCATGCTTCAAGCAACAAGCAGGGATGATCTCTACATGCTGGAGACTCTGTTTTCTCTATGTTTCTAGGTAGTGACTGTAACTACAGATAGAAAATATAAGTAAAGATACCTTTTTCTACTTTAAATGCTTCTAGTGTATTTTTTTAACCAAATGCTAATCAGTGGGAGGCGGCAGGAGTTAATAAGAATTGAGCAAATATCTTCCCATTTCTTTCTTTCTTTCTTTCTTTCCAGTTGCATCAGCTGCCATCTTTATATTGAGTTGCATAGGTTTCTTTCTTTCTTATCTACCACTTTAAAGGTAAAGGTAAAGGTTTCCCTTGCTCGAAAGCCAGTCGTATCCGACTCTAGGGTGCAGTGCTCATCTCTGTTTCTAAGCCGAAGAGCCAGCACTGTCTGCTTCTGCAGATGTTTCCGTGGTCATGTGGCAGGCATGACTAGACACCGGAGAGCACGGAACGCTGTTACCTTCCCACCGGAGTGGTCCCTATTTATCTACTTGCAATTTCTTGCTTTCGAACTGCTAGGTTGGCAGGTGCTGGGACGAAGACGGGAGCTCATTTCTGTCCTGCAGTACTCGGGAATTGAACTCCTGACCTTCCGCTTCCCAGTCAGCGTCTTAGCCACTCGATCCACTGCAGTCATTTTGTAGTGGCCTGCTATACAAAAAAAGTTTTACATTTATTTATTTTTTAAAAAAAGACTATGCAGATTTATTTGAATTGGATGAATTCACTCAAGTATTTGAATGTTACTCTGTTGGAAAATAGCTACTGTGGTCTTGGAGTATCTCAATGCCATATAGCTAGGAAGCCATAACTGCAGCCACTTTTCCTCACTCACTTTCTTTATTGACGCTAAAATAAACAGTAAACTAGTAGAGACAAACACACCCGGAATAATATAAAGTAGGAAAAATTTAAAGTAGGAAAAATTTAATATGCTAATTAAAAGTTGGTTCACTGCATTACTATATGAGGGGTTCTTGGAAACATCATATATTATGTACACATATACAACATTAATTATCTGGGTACAACACTCCGAATAATAGTGAAAGGGTCAGTATCAAAAATAATACCCCTCCCCTCCCCTTCGGAACTATATACAAATATTCCCCTTTCTGAGGCGAGAACACTCATAGCCCACCATTTAGATTCGAGGCAGAACGGTTTTCCTCCCACAGACTTTCTTTTAGATTTATTGGACATATGCTTTGAGCATAATTTTTTCAGATTTGACAATCGGTATTTTTTGCAGATTCAGGGTGTCTCGATGGGCTGCAATTTCGCCCCATCAGTTGCTAACATTTTCATGTGCAATTTTGATTTAACGTTTGTTTGCAACCCCATGGTTAACCCTTATTTTACAGAGATCCTATGTTACAGAAGATTTATTGATGACCTATTTTTCATTTTTAAAAATCAGGATTCTATTAATGATTTTTGCAGGTGGATGAATCAACTACATCCACAGTTAAAATTCACTTCTAATTCACAGCCCATCTCTTTATCCTTCTTGGATCTCACGGTGTTCATTGCAGATGGGAGAATTCAAACCAAATTATTTCACAAACCTACAGACCGGTTCCCTTACCTTCAGTTCAGGTCCTTTCATCCAAAACACCTCAAAACCAATATTCCGTACAGCCTGTTCATTAGAGCTAAACGGAACTCTACCAACTCACGGGATTTTTTAATAGCAGCTGACAAAATTTCGAATATCTTAAGACATAGGGGTTATCCCAACGATATTATCAAAGAAGCACGGAGCAAAGCGATCCACCGGCCGAGGCAGACCTTACTAACAGAGGATACCAGACCACCACGCGATAACGCTAGATTATTCTGGTCGCTCGATTACACTCCACTTGCCAATAAGATTAAGAACATCATTCTTAAACATTGGCACGTTTTGGACAACACCCCGGGATGCCAATTACCACCCATGATTGGCTTCCGTAAAACTAATGCTATTGCCAACTACGTGTCTCGAGCTGATTTTTCTCCCCGGCACATTACTTCCAGGTTCCCCGCGGGACACCACGCATGCGGGCACTGCAAGTTTTGCTCATACATGTGGCGGACTGATTGTGTAAAAATACCTTCTAGCAATTTCACATTGAATTTAAAATCGTTCTCTAGTTGCCACACCAAAGAATCCATATATATGATCCAATGTACTTGTCAGCTAGCCTACATTGGGCAATCAAGGAGACCGATCCGGGTACGGCTGGGAGAACATTTATCTCGCATCAGAAATCGCACCCAAAACGCCCCCTTGGTCAGCCACTTCCTAGAATATAAACATAGTCTTAGAGATTTAAAATTGGTAATTTTAGAGACATATATACCTACCAAGCATGAAATAGTTGATATCGAGCGATTCCTTCTTAAACGGGAGGCATTTTACATACACCATTTCAATACCTTATTCCCGTTGGGGTTGAATACGGATTGGGACCTTTCAGCTTTTTTGTAGATGGTCGGGTCCACTTTAACAGTATGACAGATATAATCCACCATCTGCTTCTGTCTCCCCACCACTAGTGCTGATCCGTGTAACGTTCCCCGCCCCCAACATCAATACGTAGGTATGCTTGCAGCTGCAGATTGTTGAGCAGCACAACCTCTCACCCAGAATATTTAAACCAGTTTCCAATGATTTGATTTTAACGCGAGAACACAGTATGAATGAACTTAAGAGGTTCACGCGCTAGAAATGATACTCTAATAGGTACGTCCCGGTCTGTCTTTTCTATCTGGTTTTATGTAGCTTTGTATACTTTGTCACATCTTTTGGCTAGCATTTCCACCATGTAGATTAGATATGAATAACTTGACTTGGACAGTTGGATAATGTGACTCGGTGTGAATTGTACATGTATGTTCTCTTTGTTATTTACTGTAGACTCTGAGGAAGTCTCCGAAATGTCGCCATACCGGAGGGACATCAGTATTTAATGGACTGTGCATTTTTCCCCCCCTACTGGGTTTTGTCGTCTACTGGATGATCCACGTTCCGTACTGTTCAGTTACGTATAGAAAGACTTTACATCATCGTTTATGTACTTTATTATGCGGACGTGCTGACACGTTTTGACTTTGCACCATTGCTTCTGCACGGAATTTGCACTCTCTCTACTTACCCAGTTCCGAAGGGGAGGGGAGGGGTATTATTTTTGATACTGACCCTTTCACTATTATTCGGAGTGTTGTACCCAGATAATTAATGTTGTATATGTGTACATAATATATGATGTTTCCAAGAACCCCTCATATAGTAATGCAGTGAACCAACTTTTAATTAGCATATTAAATTTTTCCTACTTTAAATTTTTCCTACTTTATATTATTCCGGGTGTGTTTGTCTCTACTAGTTTACTGTCTTACACCCCGGCCGTCTTTCCTTATTGCTAAAATAAACAGAACAGACTATTATGGGAAAAGCCAGCAGACTACTGGAAAAGAAACAGTGATATATTTAAGTCAGAGCTACCCCTCTGCTAAAAAAAAAAATGCTCCCAGGTTCACAGAAGTCTCACCTTTCGTTAATGCTTATGTTTCTCCTGCTTGGCCAGTCCTTGTAAATTACTTTATGTCAAATCTCTCTTCACCTTCTTACTTTTAAAAAGATGCTTTGCTTGACAATCACCTTAGTTTCGGGTGACTTGCTGTAATCTTGGGGGGTTTCAACTTGCTTACTTTTGATGCATTTTTCACTCTTCTAGCAGAGATCTTGGTTGGTATGGCCACACTTCAAAGACAATGATAGCAGAATGACAACCATCACGATAAAGCCAAGAATATTAGTATTTCTTCCGAATTAATTTAGCACAACAGCTATTCATCACAAGTGCAGACTTCTTGAATAAACTGCTATATGGTAAACCAACATTTGCATACATTCCACTGATACAATGGGTCAGTTTTAGTTGAGGCTAGGAATTAGCGTTGGGCCAGTATTTCACATAGGACTGTATTGGCTCAGTGGTTAAGAAGCTCACCTTGTTAGCTGGAAGGTCGGCAAGTCAGCAGTTCAAGACCTGAGTACTGCATGATGGGATGAGCACCCGTCGCTGTCTCAGCTCTTGCCAACCTAGTAATTTGAAAGCAAGAAATTGCAATAAGATAAATAGGGACCACTTTGGTGGGGAAAAGATCTTGGGGACATGAAAGGAGCCTCATTTGGGCATCCCCTGAGTGGAGTTCCTCCAGCAAAAATCCTTTCAACCCAGAAGCATCTCTGGCAAGATAAAGTATTTCACATTTAACAATAATAATAATTGTTTGTTGTCAAGTCAATTTTGATTTATGAAGATCCTTCTCAGGGTTTCCTAGGTAGAAACTACTAAGAAGTGGTTTACCATTGCATTCCTCTAGGGGGAACTGTGGGACTGTGCAGCTTGCCCAATGCTACATAGGCTGGTTTTTCTTCCGGGAGGCACCATTGGGAATTGAACTCTCACCTTCAGGCTCTGCAGCCAGATACCTAAATCACTGAACTTTCCAGTCAGCAGTGGTGGGACCAGCAGGTGCGCACCAGTTCGCCAGAACCGGTAGCAAATTTCAGTCTGACCCCACCCATCCAAGTTTTGAAATAATGTACTGTAGTCCTAATTTGAGTGCAATGCAGGGCTTTCTCCCTGGACATGCCCATGATACTACGTCCACAGTGTGGTAGCAATTTTTTTTAGAGCCCACCACTGCCAGCCAGCTATTTCTAATATCGTTCTATATTACTAGATATCGAGATGGGGTGCAATTAAAGGAGCCACATTCAGATGATCTAAAGATCAGGGATGGCTAATCATATGAAAACTGTTTAGAACATATACCAGATTTTGGGGGAAATAAACAAAATGCAGCAAAAAGATGGATTGGCAGTTGGGCACTTGGGCAAGCCAACAGCCAGGTTTTCACCTGGTGACAGAATAATGAAAATGTCGGTGTGAATTAGGCATTCACAGAGTAGACATTAGTTGTGCAATGAATCAGTCATTCTTGTTCTGTATCAGCTCATGAGATAGCAATAGCAATTGCCCTTATATATCACCCTATAATGGTTAGAGGACTCTCTGGGCCGTCCACAAAGTAATTAGCATTTTACACCCAATATGCTGGGTACTAATCTTACTGACTCTGAAAAAGTAGAAAGCTGATTCAGCTTTGAACTCTTTGGGACCGAACTCAGGTCGTGAGCAAAATTTTGACTTCTTTATTGTACCACAGGGGCTCTTTTCAAATCATTAATTTCAGATGATTTTTCTTCTCTCAAAGAATCAGGCATATTTTTGGAACAATGGTTTAGAATAGGGGTGCCCAAGCTATGGCCTGTGGGCCAGATCTGGCCCATGGCACCAAATCATGTGGCCCAAAGCTTCCCTCACCGCTCCCGGAAGCAGAAGTAAAACATGAATGTGTGGGCACATAATCCTGCACATTCACATAACACGCCTGCACTGCACATAATGCACCTGTGCATGTGTATAACGCACCCACACATGTGCATAATGCTGCCATAAATGACCCACAGCTGTCGTAAATGCATTTACGACAGCTGTGGGTCATTTTCGGCAGCATTATGCACATGCACTTGTGTGTTATACACCTGCACAAGCCTGTTTTACTTCCACTTCCAATGGGAGGAACCACATGACCGGCCCACAGTCCAAAAAAATTGGGCACCCTGGGTTAGAATGTGTATCTTTTAATGTATTTTCTCTGTACAGTATCTTTATTTTACTCATTTTCTGCCACTGACTAAAGAATATCTATGTGGTGTGTGTATGCTTGTTCAGTCACATCTTTCTACTTATTTATAATGAAAGAAAGAAGGATTCTGGCACTCACAGTTTTCTCCCGATGAAACAAAACCGAAAAATATGTGTACACTTTTGTTCAGAGATTAGGAGACCATAAATTGGATGCATTCATGTTTTGAAAGCAACTTTCCTTTCCTAGAGGTTATACTGCGGCAGGAAGCAACAAGAAGAAACAGGGCAGAAACGGTCTTACACAAAATCAGTATCTATAGAACATCACTTCCACAGGACCAGGATAAAACATTTCAAACTGTTAATTGTGTGTATAACTAATTAGGTCAAATTACACATTACACATAGCTTCTCATTAAAAGCTGAAACCAAATTAGCATTCCAGAGATATGACATGTGCAAATGACGCCTGTCTTAACCTCCCAAAGACCAATCTTCAAACAAAGCCATACAGCCTGAAAAGCTTTCCTTCTGACAAACAGATGTCTTTCAGCACATAAAGAACCCCTCTTCTATTGATGCACAACCTGCAATGTATAATGTATAATGACCAATCGCAAAGCTTGAAAAAGCTTTCCTTCTGACAAAGAGATGTCTTCCAGCAATTAAAGAATCCCCTCTTCTATTGATGCACGATCTGTAATATATAGGTTGATACCTCCCCATTCCCTGGCTGATTTGATATTGAACTCAGTGGGATTATCTCCAATGTAAGTGATCCTCTCCTTGTATCCTCTGTTTCTAGCGATCCGAATCCTAGCAAAACTTACTCCCTTTACCTGCCTGCCCCTTTTGAAATGGGTATGCCAAATCTGATGTAGGCTGTAACTGAAACAGCTCGTGTACTTCTTCGTTGCTCTCATTAACAATGGTTTCCTCAATGGGCATAATGATGGAGATTACAGCCGTGGCCAAAATTTCTCTGGCACGCAACAAATGCTGTTGGAACGAGAGCTTGAAGCCATTACGGGGGCTTGGAACAGCTGCAGGGATAATATAGCTGCAGATCAATGAGAGAGCATGGAGTGCTTTGATGGATAAAAACAGAACTCGATGTTAGGTGAAGGTGTGCGTAAGCAGTTTGCTGTTCAGTGGAGTGAATACCAAAATGCCACAAGGCGGCCGTGAATGCTTCAATGTGCAAGGGATCAGTTATTTTTTAAACCCAGCCCAGGTACTATTAGAGGTAAACTCATTCCACACCAACTATAATGTTATTTTAGTAACTGCCAGACATCCAAAGAGGCATCAAGCTGGCTAGTCTTCATCAGCAGAGGCAAGGCTGTAGCACTAGGTCAGGGGTCAGCAACCTGTGGCCAGTGGGCCAGATCTGGCCCACAATGCCAAATCATCCAACCCCAATGCCCTTGCTCCTGCTGCCTCCATGACCGAAAGCAGTGTAAACAGCTATAAACATGTCCATGGCTATGGTAGATGCATGTACAACAGCCATGGATGTGTTTTATGGCAGCATGTATGGTGAGGGGACCACCAGTCCAGCCCCCTCAACTGTTTGAGGTTCCGTGACCTGGCCCCCAATTCAAAATGTTTGCCAACCCCTTTACTAGACAACAATGCAGAGGTGGCTGGACATGCACATAACACACCTGAAAAAGCAGAGCTTTTTTGAGCTCTGATAAGGGCTGCATGAACTGCCTAATGGCAGGTCAGAGACTGGACATGTACAGAGCAGATCCTGTATGTGGACACTCCATACTTCAAATGACTAGAAACCAAAGTGCACAGAATGCTGTTATCTTCCCCACCTAAGTGGTACCTATTTATCTAATTGCAATTGTCTTGCTGTTGAACTACTAGGTTGGCAGGGGCTGGGACAGACAACAGGAGCTCATTCTTTTTGCATAGCACTCAAGTCTCAAATTGATGACCTGCTGACTTTCCAGTCCTCAAGCTCAGTATCTTAACCAGTAAGCCACTGAGACCCCTGTTATTACTAGGATCATATTGAGAAGAAAGATATGCAATGTGATGGAGTGGATAAAATGATAGATTTTAGATCCAGAAAGGCCGAGTTTGAATTGCTACTTGGCCACTGAAATCCACCGTGAATGTGGAACTGGGAAAATTACTCACTTAATATCTCAACTTGGCATTATAAATTAGTTGCAACTTGATAGTAAATAACTCGCATATACTTACTACAATCTGTGCAGAACCCAAGAACAGAAGATGAGGTGAGTTAAATTTTATAGCCATTGGATTGCCCAAGCTATTTTGCTGTCTGAAGCAAAGGCATACCTGTCAGGTTCCGGCCGCGACAATAAGGGAAATTTTCTGGATGGGGCGCCGACGGGCTCGTGGGTACAGCAAAAAACCCACGCATGCATAATACCCCCTTCGTGCATGCGCATGCCACCTCCGATGGATGTGCATGCACAACAAACCCCCACGCATGTGCATTGACCCCTTTGTGCCTGTGCGTGCTATTTCTGATGGGCATGCATGTGCAGCAAACCCCCCACGCATGCACATTGACCCCTTTGTGCATGTGCATGCTGCCTCTGATGGGTGTGCATGCGCAATACAACCCACCCACCCTGCCACTCCAAATTCGGGATGATGGCAGGAAATAGGGGAAAAGAGGGATCAAATGTGGGATTTCCCGGCCGATGCAGGACACTTGACAGGGATGAGCAAAGGGCAAGCCCACTCTTTAACGCTACATGCAGAATTTGAACTCTACGCTGATTGCATCTTAGTTGGCTAACTCAATAGATGCTGGTCAGTTCCTTTGGTTTGACCTGGTGTGTGAAAGATCAGCAAAACAATGTTGTCTTTGCCCAGGATATGCCCAATTGTGGTTCAAAAATGTAAAATCTACCCACAATCTTTGAGGACTCTCTGTGTCCCCCTATTTCACTTGGGGGACCCTGAATAGGCTGAGGGCCGCAGGGTCTGAATGTAAGACCAACATACTTAAGTGGGGGCTGCTGGCAGACAAAAACACGCTGTGTGAATGTGGAGAGGCATAGAATCTGGCTCATTTGCTGGTCTTCTAATTACTACCAGAAACATGTACCAATGAGGATTTAAGTTTGGCCAAAGAGCCAGCGTTGTCTGCATCGGAAAACTTTTCCGTGGACACATGGCAGGCATGCCTCAGTGCACAGAACGCTGTTTACCTTCCCACCAAAGTGGTCCCTATTTATCTATTTGCAATTTCTTGCTTTCGAACTGCTAGGTTGGCAGGAGCTGGGACAGAGACGGGTGCTCACTCTGTCGTGCAGTACTCCGGAATCGAACTCCAACCTTCCAGTCAGCATCTTAGCCACTTGAGCCATTGCAGCCCCCCAGTGTATGTTATCCTGAGACAATTAACTCGTTTTTGCCTCATGGCAGAGCCGGCACAGATAATGGTCAATTTTACAGCAGAGATTTACAAATTCATGCTAAGCAGGCAAATGCATTGATTCATCATCAAAGCAATTCCCATCAGGAAAGCAATTCCCATTCTAAGCACCACCTCCGTTCTGGTGCTTAAAACCGTAAGAGCTATGCTAACTAGTTCAATTTATCAGGCACGTTTAGCTCAGGTACTCCTCTGGTCGCCAGTCGTCTCTCTAATATGCATTGAGAAAAAGAGGGAGAAAAATATTCAGCAAACAGAGCTGTTTCCATGGTGACCACAGGTGGCTTTGAATTTTATGTGCTTTCAATGAGCTCACCCATTTATGGCTGAATAAATAAAAGGTCATATGTACTTGATGCCATAGGTAAGCAAATGATATACAAAGGTGATTTGTGTGTGCGTGTGTGATTCCTTTATATAATTTCTGTCTCCTGCAGCCTCTAAGTCCTTATTAAGAAAATAACTTAAGCCAAGACATAAATCACCTTTAATTTGAAATTGTTTTTTTGCTCAATTATAGGTAAAACCACAGCTATAGAGATGAACATATGATACAGTACCGTAAAACAGAATCTGCAGTTAGGTGATAAAGTAAATTGTTTACACATAAAAGTTCCCAAGTTGATTCAAATTATGGCCGGAAAAGATCTCTCTGAAACCATGCAAAGCCTTTGCTACGCCATAAGGATAGGACCACACATGAAGGAGCATGTTTCTCTTAATGTCACTTTGCACTGGATTCAGACAAATCCCCTGTTACTAACCCAACTGGTCTGATTCCTACCAGGTTTTATGAGGTCTAGATGAAGACAGAATAGTGTGATCCAGTCCCAGAGAGAATCAAAATTAATGTACAAATTGATATGGATCCAGGGCACTTGGGATGTGAATCACCTCAGACTACGAAGTGTCCCCCCCCCCCCCAAGCATATTTTAATATAAATGGGCTGGCTGGCTAACTCAGTTGGGTAGGTATTTGGCTGCGGAGGGAATGGTTGGGAGTTCAATTCTCCACTGTGCCTCTCAGAAGGCTTGATGACTGGAAGGTTGGCAGGTCAGCAATTCATGACCCAAGTGCTGTGTGTTTGAGTAAGTTCCCGTCGTCTGCCCCAGCTCCTGATAACCTAGAAGTTCAAAAGCAAGAAATTGCAAGTAGATAAACAGGTACCACTTTGGCGGGAAAGGTAACATTGTTCTGTGCACTCCAGTGTCTAGGCATGCCTGCCACATCATGTTCATGGGAATACCTTAGAGTCGGATATGACTGGCTTTCGAGCAAGGGAGACTGTTGCCTTTAATTATTATGAGTAGTAAAACCTTGAAGTTAGTGGCCTGAATTCTGACAGATTTACTTCCTTCTTTAGAGTACATCATATCACCAAATTTGTTGTATATTGTTGTCGGCAGCTACTCGTGTCCGAGCATACTTTCCTGAAAGTCATTATATTTTTCTCTCCATTGTATATCAATGCAACAACAAATCAATGATGACTAAGACAACAATGATGATTTAGCTGTTTTGGTTTCCCAGTGTACTTGACCCTACACATTTACAAACTGGGGTACTAGATTGATTCAGATAAGACAAGTTAAGAAGCCCCAAACTGGCCAGAAAATCACACCGGAGACCTCTGCACAGCCCTTATGATAAAGCAACTTCCCGTGAATCATGGCAAGTCAACCATTGCAAGCTAGCCATGCGGACATTAATGATAAGGGTGAATGCAGAGGACCATAACCCAATTGTTAGGGACAAGTTTCTGAAGCATAATTTCAAGGTTCAATCTATGGCATCTCCAGTTAAACTTTTGTGGGTGGGAGAACCCATCTGAATCCGTTCAGGGCTTCCAGATCACCGGTCCCCAAACTTCACAGCATCATACAGACACTTTCTGATTCCTTAGGCTTCCCATCTCCCACTTCCTAGTATCCAACTCCTTTTTAAGCATTTTTTAAAAAAAAAATCATTTATAATTAGAAAAACAAATACAAAAGCATACTGGAAAATGTTTTAATTGCAAGCATTTTTAATATTAGAAAAAGTTAGTAAAATTTTCTTTTTGGCAGAAATTTGTTAAGCTAACCTTCTGCTTAGGTAGACCCATCCCTTTTGGTTGGTTGGTTTATTTGCTTGCTTACTTGATTGTTTAAAATATTTTTGCCCCCACTTTTTCTTCTATAAAAGGCTTATGTCGTTAAAAAGACAATTTCAAAGCTAAAATAGGTTAACTGTCCTCTCTACTTAGCCTCGTTGTTCTGTGCAGGATGATGACAATAAAGATTTATTTATCTATCTCTTTATCTATCTATTATAACAAACAACAATTTAGAATATTAGCTATATCAAAGTAAAGGGGACTTGCAACACAATGTTTCAATATGGAGTTCTCCTGGACTTCGGAAAATAAATATTAGCCAGATGATGCAGAATAGAATAAGGAGAAATGGAAAAATGTGTGTTTGTATTTCCTGCATTTGTTTGCATTTCTTACTGTTGTAATACATTTCTCCTCGGAACAGTTTTTCTGAGGATATTCCACACTAGTCTCTCAAGTTCTTCAACCACAAGGTCTCCATGCATGGCTTCTCTTCCCAAGGATATTCCCTTGCATAACAAGTTGGAGGATTCTATGCTTTATGTGGTTTCTCATACTATGCCCAAGGTATTGGAGCTTTCTTTGTTTAATGGTCTTAAACAATTCTTGTTCTTTATCCATCCAGTGCAACACATCTACGTTAGTCACATGGTCAACCCATGATCTCCTTAGCGGCTGTCTGTAGATCCACCTTTCAAAATCTTCGATTTTCTTTTCAGATGTTTTAGTCAGTGTCCAAGGTTCGACTCCAGCAACGCTGAGAATATATAACATCTCACTACCATGGAACCTTGGTTAACATATAAATTGCATAACAAAAGGAAATCCATAGAAAATAGTGGCTCGGTTTACAGTAATTTTTTTCCTGGACAGATTAATTGGTTTTCAGTGCATTCCTATGGAAAACCACATTTTGGTTAATGTACAGTAAAACCACTACTTACGAAAAAAAAGTCCGTTCTGTAGACTTTTGCTTAAATCAGTTTTTTTATGTAACTCGAAGCAAACCCATAGGAAAAAAATAAAAATTTTATGTAAATCGAAGCAAACCCATAGGAAAAAGAATCTTTATGTAACTTGAGGCAAACCCATAGGAAATCGTGTAAATCAGAACATGGTTTTAGCCCAAAATCTTTATGTAAGTCGAATTTTATGTAACTCAAGGCATATCTAAGTCAGGGGTTTACTGTATTTTGGTTTTCAATGCTTTCTTATGGGAAATTGTATACAATACAGTCCTATGAGAAATTCAGTTAAAGTAATTTTGTTGTAAGAAACGTCCCGGAGAATGCATTAATTACATTAACCGAGGTTCCACTGTATTTGGATCTTCGTAGCAAGAGTTAGATCTCTACTGCATAACAAATGCTGCATTTTGATAAAGGTGGATCTTGCTTTTTTAATATCAAAATTGCTAGTTACGGATATCAAAATTACTAGTTACGGATATCAAAATTACTAGTTACGGATATCAAAATTACTAGTTATGGATATCAAAAATTACTAGTTATGGCCCTGATGAATGGAGAGCCACCTATGTCATAGGTATCGTGGTCAGATACCCCCTGTTTGAGGCCAGAAAAATCTGGTCACTGTGTGAGAGAAATTCCTATCTCAGGTTCTTTCATCTTGCTAGAAGCTTTTCACACCTCAAGCTTGTCTTGAACTGAAATCATGTCATGCCTAGAGTCATCCCCGATAATGAAAGTCAATGGCTGCTCCTCTTCTCTTCCAACAGTAATGATTAGCTGTTTACTTTGGCTGTCAAAAGCCAACTGCCACGGGAAGAGATAGGGAAGATTGTTTTTTCCCAAAGCCATTCTATTTTCTACCGTTCAGGTCAAGCCAGCTACCACTTCTTCTGAGTAATTTATAACCTGCTATGCTCTGAGGTATTGCACAATCTCATTATCATTAGGAGAGCTTTTCTTCTTTCCTTTTTTTTGCATATTTAACGATGGCTTTTTTAATTAGATGGTTTTTTATTATTATTCATGCACATAATTTGACTCCTAACTCTAGCACTTTCCCCCTGATGTTGTTGTTGGGTTTTTTTTTTAAAGGAAATTCAGTTTGAGGACACGGTGGGCGCTTTTGGCTTCCAAGAAAAAAAAAAGCATGGCAGTACGTGAGACTGCAATCGGTAATGGCTTTCTTTTAATTTAGCTAATAGCTATCATGTTATGTACCTTTATAAATTTGTTAAATTCATAGCACTGGGAGTTGTCTCTCAATGCAGTAACAGTAAGTAGTTTGCTGTGTTTGGCTTGCACAGACAAACTGTTTGCTCAAGCTCCTTGATGTATTATTAAAATTGGTAATGGACTCCTGGGATGTCATCTCGTTATATGCCTTCATTTGCAGAATAAACCCCGCGTTGTTTTCATCTTTACTCATGATTGTTAATGGCATCGGTGATGAGAAGGGTGGATTTTCTCTCTCTCTTCCCCTCCTTCTTCTTCATCGTCCTCTCTTTCCACTGCCTTTATCAGCTGCGCTTTATTATGCAGGCAAAATAGCCAAGCTGCTGATTTTGTTTAAGGATTTCAATTAGTCATTTCACTGAACACATCTGTTCCTGGCGAGTTTCCAGGCTTGGACCGCAGCTCTTACGAGTTTACACCTGCTGAACCATGGCCATAAACTGTGAAGAGGAATAAACCTGAAATTGGCCTTTTTGATATGGTTGGAGGGATGTAACGTCGCAGCGTTGGATCGTGGTCTGAGAAAGGTATGAACTTTTTATTCTTTACTGTTTTTCCCACCAGCTCAATCTCATACACATGACTTCAGGTCACCCCAATAAAAATCTGTTTGCACTACTCATTTTGGATATTGTTTTGCTAATATCCTCCTGTTGTGTAAGCTTTCTTTTTCTCCCCTCTCACTACAGAGGCCTAATCAAGGCCACATTAAGGAGACAAAACACATAATATTTCTAAAGGGGTCCTTCCTACTTCATTCGCATAGTCCCAAACAGAGTGCCTCCTAATTTAAACCAAATGTATTAAGTGGGATTAATTTACTGGTATTTTGCGCATCGTGACCAGAGCCGTCGTTCTTTTAGCATGTGGGTTTTTTGAGAACGATTTCTTCTTCCCCACCCATGTGCAAATTTTGTTTTGTTCAAAATTGTAATACATGTCAACCTAATTTACGCTCCTTGGCTTGAGACGTAAATTTGGAAATGCAATTGTTTTTTGGCTCTTGCACTACTTCCAATTTCATAGTTCGCCAGGTTTTTTTTAAAAAAAAGAAGTGTGCTGAAATGAGTACATTAGCTGAAATTGTATGTGTGGGAGGGTGGGGGAATTGCCTGCTTTATAGGAAAATAGGAAAAGTGATTTTGTGATTATCTTTATTTGGCTTTTTATGCATCTTCAAATTCTGCACCACAGTTTTCCTATATAAAGATATTTTTTAAAAGTGTCGGAAATGAATAGATTTGATTAAATAGTGTGTAGAAACGCAGTGTGTTAGGAAAGGTTGTGTAGAAAATTGCTTCGAAAGGAGAATTATATAATGCAGGGGAACGAGTTATGTTATATACTGTCCCAGAGCCATACCTGTCAAGTTTTGGATTTGAAAAATAAGGGAAATGTCCCGCCCAAAACGGGAAACTTGACAGCTATGCTTATCCTGTGCAGCCCATCAGCGGCGGCATTAGGGCTTTGCAGTCTAATTAATACGGGAGGATGGTGGGAAAGAGGGTAAAATACAGGGGTTTCCCGGCCAATACGGGACACTTGACAGCTATGTCCAGAGCGCTAAGCAATCTCTGGGCGTTTCATAAGGCAATTATTCAAACTACAGTAAGCCTCCCAGCAAACTGGATATTTTACTGACCTCCGAAGGATGGAAGGCTAAGTCAATCTTGACTCCATTGGACTCAAACTTGCATCATATGCAGAGTTTTGGCTGCAATATGCAACTTAACCACTTTGCACAGAGGGCTCTTACATTGGAATAAATGTGCCGCCACCCACCCCACCCACCCACACACACACACACAAGAGCATTGTTATGCAAAGTTACAATGCAGAAATACTAGGAAATGAAATTACATTTGGCAGAGGAAACTAAATATTAAATGATACTAAGAAATGGAATAATATTTTCTGGGGGGAAACTCTCTGTGGGATAAAAGGTGAATATTTTCACTGTATGGATTAATAAAAATCTGCAAATACATTAGGCACTTGACATGCTTTATTACAAAATGGCTCATGTAATCATAATGAGCTCAGAAAATAAAAATACTTCAAATTCTAATTGAACGGTCATTATCTAGGTCTTAAACAATGATAATCCTTATGCTCATTATATATATATATATACTTTTTTTTTGCGATATTTCAGGGTGTCACTTAGTCACCAACCAACCCAGACTGCAGTAACTGAGATAGCAGGCAATGGGAAAATGTGCCATTCAGATTTATTTTTTTAACTGCAGCTCCCAGAATTCTTCAAGAATTCTCCAGGCAGATTTTTGGGAGTTCCAGCCCACAGAAATACACCTGCAGACATCTTCACTTAGCTCACCTGGACCTCCTTTAGGCCTCTTTTCCTGCCCAAATGCTTACTGACAGGAAGAGATCCAACACGTATAGGGAGTAGTATATTTGCCAAAGCTGTTCTATATGATTTTTTTGTAACAATCTGGTGTTTCTGTGACAGATACCATATATACTCAAGTATAAGCCGAATTTTTTAGACCCAAAAATGAGTCCCAAAAAGTCGGCATGGCTTATACTTGGGTCAACAACCATGAGGGTCCCAAGACCATGGCAGATTGAGAAGTGCAAACAATTTAATTAATTTTACTATATTTTCATGTATTTTGATTATTGAAGCACACTAGTAGCTGCTGCATTTCCCACCCTCAGCCTATACTTGGGTCAATCTATTTTCCTGGGGTTTCAGGTCAAAATTAGGTACCTCAGCTTATATTCAGGTTGGCTTATGCTCAAGTATCATCATCAACTGCAACTCATATCCAAGAATGCATTCTTTTTTCCTGAAGCAGGAAAAATGTCAATGGCGTGAATTAGTTTAAAGTAGATCCCAGCTTGCCATGAAGTGACCCACACACTATGATCTCAGAGCCATCTCCCACAACACACATGAAGTGCAACATGCAGGATTTATCACTGGGACTGCAATGGACTGTCGCAGCCTTGAGAATATGGACTTCACAGCCAGTCCATCTGGCATGGCCTCTTCCGCCTCCATGACCATTGGGAATCAGAGTTCCTCCTCTTCTCATTTTGCCGTTGGGCCCAATATAATGGTTTCCAGTGGCATTTCCTCCACTGAGGCTGACCATCATCCCACCTAAAGGCTCATCCGCCTGTAACTGTTGGCCCCTTTAGGGGGTCAGGTTAGTTAATCGCCACCTGGCACTTGGCATTGAATGCTCAAGTATATAGGGTAGCCTTTTCTTCCTCCATGTAAGGAATAGGCAAAGTGTTGCTCTTCAGATGTTGGGTTGTGCTCCCAACAGACCTCATTAGCATAGCTAATGCTGAAAGATTATTGGCCTTGGGATCCACCAACATCTGGAAGACCACATGTTGCCCATAGTTAGGAGCCCTGGTGGTGCAGAGGTTAAATTGCTGTCCGGCAACCAAAAAGTTGTGAGTTCGATCCTGGCCATGGATCAAGGTTGACTCAGCCTTCCAAGGTTAGTAAAATGAGTACCCAGCATGTTGGGGCAAAATGGTAATTAACTTGTGAACCACCCAGAGAATGCACCAAGCGCTACGGCGCGGTATAGAAGTGTGATTGCTTTGTTTCTCCACAGTAGTACTATGCTTGCTAAATTGTACTGGGTGTGTATTGTGGGACTTGTGTGTGTGTTTTTAAAATCTAGATAAGTAAAATCTAATGTTTTAATCAGAAAAAAAATCCGTCATGTAAATGCATGCATACTTCACTATGTATGAAATTTATATTTCCTTGTTGCAGAATTAATTTTCTCTCAGGGCTGCTGATCATAAGTATAGATATGCTGGAAGAACTGAACATTGCTTTGTGTTATGCTCAATAGCATTTCCAGTCCAAGATTAGAGGGAAACAAGATGAAAAGTCTTTGCTAAATTATTTTTTTGGGGTACTGTTCTCCTATCGCTTTGTACCCTGGACTAAAACACATTGCTCTCACCCTCCCCAAGCTGTTCTTGCTGCCCCACCCCCCTTTTAAGTTATTGGACAACTTTTCCTCTGATGTTGGTAGCTAATAAGACGGAATGCCTGGGGTATTCACAAAGCCAAGCTCACCCTGAAGGAACTATGAGTAAGTTTTCTGTAATTGTTAACACAAGTGTATTTACAAGCCTGGGAGACCAAAGGAGTTTGGCACCAAGCTGGCCCAGCTAGCTCCCACTGAAAGTCATTTGGATGTACTTGCAGCTGTAGATAGTTATCCTTATCTCCACCATCTCTCACTGGAGCTTTTGCTGGATTCAAAGAATCATTCAGGTTGCAGAAGTCACAAGCACCATTCCTTGTCTAGGACACTCTCAGCTTGCTACAAACTTAGCCCTAACCCTGGAACCCTGGTCCAACTCAATGGGGGACTTCAACAGCTCTTGTGTGATCTTCCAGATGTCATCAGAGGGCCATGCATTGTTCACTCCTGTTCTGGACTGACATATCAAGAGGATTCATAATAATAAAAAAAGTAATGGTGGACCAAACGTTCTGAAGAACAATCTGTTCCCCGGCAATATCTAGTTGCTAGATCAGTAATGACTAACCTTGGCACTCCAGGTGTTCTTGGGCTTCAATTACCAGAAGTCCAAGTCGGCACTCCTTGCGGAAGAAACTCTGCTCAGGGAACACCCAAATGAGGCTCCTTTCATGTTCCCAAGAGCAGGGACAGAGACGGGCACTCAATCCATCATGCAGTACCCTGGTCTCGAAATGCCAACTTGCTGGCCTTCCAGCTAACAAGGCGAGCTTCTTAACCACTGAGCCACCGCAGCCCCTTTTGCAAAGGGTGATGAAAATTGTGATTCTTCTTTCATGTCCCGTGCAAACCCTGGGGTGCCAAAGTGAAGCCACCTTCTTGGTTTTGTTGTTGGCCAAACATAAGTCCTCATTGGTGCATGTTTCTGGTAGTAATCAATGGAAAAGCAAGTGAGCCGGATTCTATGTCTCTCTACATTCACAGCACATATTGTTATCTGCCAGAAGCCCCCAATTTAGCATGTTGGTCTTACATTTAGGGACTCCAACAACCCTCAACCTATCTAGGTTCCTCCAAGTGACATAGGAGAGGTCGAGTTCCTCAGCCACATCCTTCTTTAATGTTATTCCTTATCCAGTGAGCTCCTTCCTTCATCTTCTAATTTGGTTTTGCCCTTGCATACCCTTAAGAGTGTTTATTCTTGCCATAAAGCTCTTCCTGGATCTGAGCTGGTGGACTCAAGGCATATATCTGTTTAGAGGTACTGTATCAAAATGGTGATAAGGACCATGGATAGTAGAGAGGCATCGAGGTACCACAGGGTAGTAATGGCAAACCGTTTAGAGACCGAGTGCCCAAACTGCATCCGAAAACCCACTTATTTATCGCAAAGTGCCAACACGGCAAACTGAACTGTCCTGAGGAGAGGGAGGACGTGCTCCCATTGGGCTGCTGGGCAGGGGGCGGGGCAAATTCTGTGCTTGGGGAGGGAGGAAGCATTCCCATTGGACTGCTGGGCAGAGGGGCAGACAGAACTCTGTGCTGGGACAACACACATGCCCACAGAAAGGGCTCGGAGTGCCACCTCTGGCACGCATGCCATAGGTTCGCCACCACTGCTATAGGGTATTAGCTGCAGCCCTGGACTTCTGGAAATAAGCCCATCCTTCTCTGGCACAGCTGCTCTGTGGCAGATGCTTAGCGGTGCCTCCGCAAACAGGTGATTTTCTTAAAATCTTTATTTAGTTTTGTAATTTCCCCCCTGGATTTGGGAAGCATGGAAATCCCTGGCAAAAACCCAATGGCAGTCTAGAAATTCCAGCAATGTTTCTAACGTCTCAGGGAGGAAAGGAAAGTGTTGCGGTCTTTCATGCCAATTCTGTCTATAATGGAGGCTGAAGCAAATAATTTGTTCGTTTCCTCTGTAACAGCTCTGTCTTTGAGGACACTGTTTCATATCTAATATTCTAATGGACCCACTGGCGATCTGGCAAGGTTCCTTCAGCTGCTGTACTTCAATCAATTTTTTATTATTAGCTCTGTATCTTCAGTTTGCCATTCATATTTCCCCTTGACAATATATATATATTCCCGTTTAATTTTGCCAGAACTTTTTCTTTTGTGAATTCTCCATTTAAAAATTATTTCTTTCTTTCATTCGTTCTTTTGTTTCATATCAATCTATTGATCTATCTATTTTGTGTCTACAAATCTATGGTTACTTACCTGGGACCAAGCTCTCTTGAAATCACTGGGACAGAGTTCTGAGTAAAACTGCCTAGAATTGCATTATGCTATTCTTCCTTAATGTTTATTTTAATCTTTTTTTCCAAAGTATACAATTATGAATAAGCACAGCACTTCAGTTGCGCAATGAAAACAGGAAAGGATGTTGGGATTAAATCACAAAAGAACTATAAATGCTAAAAAGTCAATTATGTAGAGTTGATTGATTTACAGTTTAATCACATTTGTGCCTATTTGGAACTACAGGAGAGTTACTTAGCAATCTTAGCCTTAGGTATGCCACTTAGGTATCAGTGATGTGTTTCAAAAAAATTTTTACTACCCCCACCATGGGTGTGGCTAACTCTGTGGGCATGGCTAACTCTGTGGAACACACCCACTTGGCCTCCCTACACCATGGCCTGGGATAGGGAGGTGGGCATGGCCAGCCAAATGAGTGTGGTCTGGGGGAATTTCCACTACCGGTGCCCGGGCACCTATGGGCACATGTAGCAGCTCAACACTGCTAGGTATGGATCCTAAAACTCTGCTTACTTTAAGTGTCTTTGTGGGATTTACACTGAAAAAATCTGTTTACAATCACCTTGTTATGTGACACTTTCCCAGTGTATAATGAAAATAAAAAGTGGTTGGCAAAATTAAAGACAAATACAATTATTAATAATAATAATAATAATTTTGTGTTTGAAATTACTCTGGGTTGGAATGATTTTTTTCTAGAGAAACTCCACTCAAGGGATGCCCAAATGAGGCTCCTTTCATGTCCCCAAGAGCTGAGACAAAGACGGGTGCTCAATCCATCATGCAGTGCCTGGGTCATGAACATGATTTCACCTAAAGATATCTGATTTCACCATCAAATCAATCTGTTCATTTTCGTGTCAGAGATTACTCTGAGTTGAAAGGATTTTTGCAGGGAACATCATGTCCCCCATCGTGTAGCTCTCAGGTATCGAACCTGTCTTTCCAGTCTCCAAGCCTATTCAGATCAATAAAGTTTATATATTAAATCACCATTTTGCAATTGTTTCAAGAGCCTACTATAGCTGGATTGAGATCAATAGGTAATTACATGTATACCTATGTGGAGATCTAAGTGCATGCCTTTCATCCCATAACTGGTTGTACTGTGCTTATGCCAATTAAACTCAGTTGAATTTAATTTCAAGAATATATGCAGGAGATTGCCGTATTAAGGTATTTCTGGTGTGGTTTTGTGATTGATTATATTGGCCTGGACTGGATCTAAAGACTTGTGGGTGTAAGGAAAACAGCCAGTAGGACTCTAGGGGAAGGTGATTTGCAAGACTTCATATCAGGCAATCTGAAGTAGGTTCTACTATGGTTCTTAATATTTCTGTGTCAAAAAAGGTGTCAGAAATTTGTGCTTTTAAAAAATCATTTGCACTTTTCTCATGCAACAATCTTTGCCTGACCTCTAATGAAGATGATAACTCATCATCTACCCTAAATGTTAATTAGCACACATTGAAATCAATGGCAATGTTCTCTCCCACAGCAATGGAAACCCCATACCTAGAAAGCTCTCCTGTTGACTGGAAACCATTATTCTGATAGTTTACCGCATGGACTTTACCCAACTGAAGCAAGAGATGAGGGACAGATCTTGGAAAAGTTACTTTGTATGGACCGCAAATGGTGATGCTGGCTGGGAGGTTCCAGGAGTCATCCAAACAGATTAACTTCTTCTCCCAAAGTATCTATCACATGTGCAAGATATGATAATGGTACAACCAATACAGCTCTATGGGTCTTTTGTCATCTCTTTCAACTCACAAAGTGGCCATGTGAACATGGTAAAAAACAATGCAGATCTGTGACAAGAAACATTATTTTTATTATGACTCTTGATATATCCCAGCCAGCATGGATAACAAAGCAGGAAGAGTGGCAGCTGGGTGTCTTTCAGATGTTTTTAGACTACAACAGCTCCAATCACTAACAAGAGATTGAAAAGCTACTACTTTGTGAGACCTCCTAGAATCCCCTGTTGCCTGGATATTTAATTTAATTTAATTTAATAGATTTATATACCGCCATATCCAATGGACTCTTGGAGTTGTCCCAAAAGGATGTTTTCCCATCTCTGGTAAGGAATTATGGGAGTCATTCCCCCAAAACATCAGGAGGATGTCTACTTTCATTCCTTGCTTTAAAGTAGTGATGGCCAACCTTGTCACTCCAGGTGTTCTTGGACTTCAATTCCCAGAAGCCCAAGTCAGCAGTTCTCCTGACTTGGGCTTTTTCGAATTGAAGTCCAAGAACATCTGGAGTGTCAAGGTTCACCACCACTGCTTTAGAGCTCTTCTTTATCCTGGAATTGTTTGCTTTTAAAATACTGAACTTTCAAGAATCAACCCAAATGCTATGCTGAAAGATTCCTGCTAGTATTCTAGTCATTGGGTTCTTGGAGTAATTCACTAAGCCTTGTTCTCCTCTCATACATTAAGGGCTGGATGTTGGATAATTATTATTCAACTCCCCTGTGTCATCCATGAAATAATTAAATAGTTCCGTGAGGCTTAACTCTATCTCACATTGACCTGATCAACTTCATTTTTGCCATATCCGCTGTGTAAAATAAATAGCTTTTTACAACATACATTCAAGATGATAAGCAACTCATACAACAATGGGCACCAAATATAGAATATTCATCCCACATTGGCTTTGTATCAACTAGCACAAGAAAAACAAAAGAAAAAATCTATGAACAATAGAAACTAGGCAGTTGTAACTCAGCATAGGTCAACAATCAAGGTTATCTATATTCAATTACTGGTATCTAGAAACTTGCATAGAGCTTGCTGATCCAAGCCTAAATGAAAATTTATCATGCATAAATGAGGGAAATATAGTTATTTGAAGCAAGTAGAATATTGTTTCATTTTTTTCTGATTCTTCTCTAGCTTGTTCTCTCTCTCTCTCTCTCTCTGTGTGTGTGTGTGTGTGTGTGTATGTAATGAAAATCCACCCTATGGCAGCTCTCTAAAACTGGACATTATCTAGTTTTACAATCTTTGCTCAAAAAGGAGGAAAGGGACCAAAATTGCTCCTTAACCCTCGATGATGATAAATTATACCAGTTAACAATGGAGAGCACTTCCCTATGAAACAGACCTATTGTGAATTAAGTCGGGGTTGGCGGAACAGCTGAAGAGGTGAAGCAACTTCAAAACCTGACTGTGTTGGGTAGAGATGACCATTTGTTCACTAGCGACTCCACCGGAAAAATTTATCATTTTGGAAAACAAAGCCATATATTTATCTATTTCCTCTATCTGAGTTCCTTTTTCCAGCATTACAAGCCCAAACACAGAAACTTCCCTCCCCACCCCACTTCAGCCAACTGTTTTTGTCTTCTTTTTGGATGTAGCAAATACGTTTTGCAGTCCTGAGAAAGAAAGATAGTTGTCATTTCTCCCACCTACACCTTACACTGCTGTGTGATTAGAGAAACAGAAATTCTGCTCCCTGTACTATAGACAGACAAAAACACAATTGTATGTAAAGGCTATCAATAGAATTGCTGGACACATCCAAAGTTGAGGTTGATTGTGTTTTATTACATTCTCTAGCTCAGGATTTCTCATCCTTTTTAAGCTGGGGGCCGGGTCAAGCTCCCCCAGATAGCTTCGGGGGCTGGTCAGCCATTCTGCCCTTCCTCCACCACATGGCACTTCCTGGTGTGGTGGAGGTGGTGGTGGGCCACATGAAATGGTGCTGTGGGCCACATCTGGCCTGCAGGCCACATGTTGAGAATCCTTGCTCTAGCTACTCTAAAACAGGTATCCATAAAAAGTTTATGCTTTGTGGATTACAGACTGAGCCAACATGATCCCTCTACGTGGCTGCCAGACTTCAGGCACCAACTGAAGTCTCTGACATTGTCATGCTTGTCCCAGTTCTCCAGGCAGAAGTGCCAATGGTCGAGAATGAAAAAAATTGCAATCCACCAGCATCTGGAAATGCACTTTGTCCATCCAAAATTTAAAGCCTGGGCATCCATTCCCACTAATTCCCTGATAGCATCAGTAATCACTGGCTCAACATGAAGATGTCTGTCTGTATATTGCACGTGCTTTCTTCCCAGTTCTTGCTTGTCTATGACTTCACAAAACTCCACCTCCTGGTCTGAAGAAATAGGAAGGTACTGTCCTGGCAAATCCATCTCCAGGACTACAGCTACCATTTATAATGTAGATTTCTCTGCAGTTTTTGAGTCAAAAGCAAACAAAAATGTGTTTGAGCTCATGCATTTGGTATAAAATATTTTGAAAATGCTGCATTTGAGGAGGAAAACACTATATGTTTAGAAGTGTGGCAGATGATGAAACACCTTCTTTGCCCAGGCTGTTAATAGGATGGTTGGTTGGACGGTTGGACGGTTGGACGGTTGGTTGGATGGTTGGTTGGACAGTTGGTTGGTTGGTTGGTTGGACAGTTGGTTGGTTGGTTGGTTGGTTGGTTGGATGGATGGTTGGTCGGTGACATAATTATGGAAAATTAAGGGGACAGCCAAGTGAGTGTCTCCAAGAATGCAGTTCCCAAACATTTGGTGAGGTCAATGGGAAGGTCTTTCTTGCATCCACACCAAATATGCCCATGAAGGTGATAACATCCAGAGAAGACCCTCTTCTAAGGATCTCAAACTCATGATGAACTTCAGGTAGCCAGAACCTAAGATGTACAAAGCTTGAGAACTCATAACCTATGACAAATGAACAATTATTTTGTGAAAATATTTCAAAAGAAGCTTGCCTTCTGGTGTTGTGCATATTTATCCCACTGTTACTTCTGCAAAACAACCAGTGGTTTCTGTGCTCTTTGAAAAACCAGCCCAACCTGTTTGTACACAGGAAGGCTTAAGACCCAAGAAACATGTAATGCCAGTGGTGATGATAGATCTGTCACACTAGTTTCATGTTCTGAGCAGGGAGGTTAAAGTCTGTCTCCAGAATTGTTTTCAGTTTTGCAACCTAGAGATGCAGGGTTGAGGCCTTCAGATCTGGATATGGTTTTCATAATATGGGTGTAAGCATCAGCTGTTGCGTTTTTTTAAATGACACATCCCAGAAATGTTTCATGGTAACTGGAACTGAATATTGCTGAGTTATTTACAACACACAGTGGAAACAATTCAGCTGCAGAGATCATGACATGGTAGGAAATCAAGCCATGCAAATTCTTTGGAAGGGCACACAACACAGCCATGCAGCTAGAAATCCAAAGTTTCATCCTCTTAATAGTTATTGAATGCAACACAGACTCACATATTATATAAGTCACATCAGACAAACTGTGGAACAATACTCAAGTCGTGCCAGATATCATCTGTGCTTAGCAAAGGTGAGGCACACCTGAAGCTCATACAGTCAAAGATAATGTTTGAGAAATTTTGTTAGCTGCATGCTGTAAAGACGGTGAAGAAAAGGGGATTGTGGGTAAGGTGAGCTCAAATAATTATCCTGAAATATTAATTGAGACATTATGCTTTGCAGTGGTCCTTAGTTCATCAGCAATACCTTCACTGATGGAAGATTACATATTTGTCTGGTCTGTACAATTGTATCAGTTTGACACCCCTGGAACTGTCATGGATGCACCCTAAGGTATCATGGGAGTTGGGGTTTATGGAGATGCTTTTAATTTTCTATGCTGAGAGATCTAAGCAAGAGAATGACCTTCGACACCTTCTGAATGGATATGAGCCTCAGGTCCACCAACTCAGATCCAGGAAGAGCTTTATGGCAAGAACAAACATTCTTGAGGGTACACAAGAGCAAAGCCAAATTAGAAGATAGTCCCTGGCTATGGTCCTGCCCTGAATATGTTGAGGGTTGGAGTCCCTAAATGCAAGACCAACATGCTCAAGTGTGGGCTGCTGGCAGACAACAACACACGATGTGAATGTGGAGAGACACAGAATCCGGCTCATTTATCGGTCTGCCAATTGCTGCCAGAGTCATGCACTGATGAGGACTTTGGTTTGGGCAATGACAAGGTGAAGAAAGTGGCTTCATTTTGGCAGTCCTTGGTTTGATCAGGACACGAAAGAAGATCTCCCAAACTCCTGCTCTCTACCTGCTAGTTAAGTCCATCATGGAATCATAGTCCATGAGCATAATTATCAGAGGAGTGAAGGACCCAATATGCTTCTTAGAGTTTTGCCTGCACTTGGTCACATCCACAAACTTTAAAGGGGAACAGCACATTGGTAGACCATTGTCATTGGAACTATGTTGCAAAGAAAGTACTAATGGCCTGGAAATACCTGTTTTTATCCAAAGGCTTCTTTGTGACAGTCTGTCTCTGCAAAAGAAAACTGCCTGCCACTAAACATTTGACAGTCATCCTGCATTCTGAACTAATTGTCTTTGTATCATCTATTAGGTCTGGTCTATGAAGGATTTATTTATTTATTTATTTATTATATTATATTATATTTATACCCCGCCCTATTGGTGCAAGCACCACTCAGGGCGGCTTACAGTGTGAAGCAAATACAATAAACATCTATGACGGAGCCTGGGCTCAACATCCATGACGGAACCCAGGGCTCAACGTCCAAACAGGATTGCAAAGCATATCATGAAATAAAAAGAGCTAGAACAGGAGTTCCCAACCTTTTCAAGCTGGAGGCCGGGTCATACACTCTCAGTGAGCTTCAAGGGCCAGACAGCCATTTTGCCCTGCCTGTAGGGTGATTTCAAGACGCCGGCTGTCTTCTGTCTCATCGGGATTTCTTATGCTAAGAAGACTTCCCTCAAAGCTGGTAGTGTTCCAAAATAAACCACCTGGGCATTATTTTTACAGAACTACTTTTGAACTCTCTGAGAAACTCACAAACAGCCAAAAAAAAAAAAACAGAAGGTTTCCCTACCCGCAAAGGAACACATTTTTAGCAATGCACATTTAGTAAAAGGTAAAGGTTGCCCTTGCTTGAAAGCCAGTTCTATCCGATTCTAGGGTGTGGAGCTCATCTATAGCCAAAGAGCCTGCACTGTCTGTATCTGCTGACATTTCTGTGGTCATGTGACAAGCATGATGTTATGTCCAGCCCTTGCAAGCAATAGTTCAAACAATGATGAACAAAACAGCAACAAGTCTTTATTCAATAGTCTTTATGTGATGAGCTTACAAGACGCTTCAGACACAGAGATGGCTATACAGTCCCAATGAAGTCAGTCCCTCTGGAGTGTGCTTCAGGAAGAAGGCAATACCTAGCTACTGTAGAAGCCATAGCATAGTGGAGGAGACCCAGGCTTAGCCATCTCTGGCTACCTGTATGGAGTCGGAAGTATAGATCAGGTCCGGCCACACCCTTGTTGACTCATGGGGCTTATGTAGTGTCTCCGCGGTGTGGCTGCTAGATACAAGGTAGTGCCCCGCCGGACAACTTAGCTAACCAAACATAACTGGGTATATAAGTAACTAACCAATGAGGAATAGAATCCAAAACTGTAACCAATCACAGGGCTTGGATTTAGCATACTGGGTGCGCCCTGTGCAGGGTTTTCGTGCCACTTTAGGCTCCCAATTCGGATGTCGGGAAACCACCATTTTCCTCTTGCAAGGCGCTGTCCGCACCACTTTGCTATGTGCCTTAATACACAACACATGACTAGATGCCAGAGTCCATGGAATGCTGCTTGCCTTCCCACTAAAGTGGTACCTGTTTATCTACTTGCAATTTCTTGCTTTCAAACTGCTAGGTTAGCAGGAGCTGTTGACGTGCCGACCTTCCAGTCATCGAGTTCAGTGTCTTAACCACTAAACCACCACAGTCCCATATAATTCATATTTACCTGCATACAATTCTGGGGGAGGGAAAGTCTGATATACATATTTGAGGATCCGTAAGAATGTTGTTGTTCAGTCGCACAGTCGAGTCTGACCCTTTGCAACCCAATGGACCATTGTATGCCAGGCTCCTTTGGCGTACTAATGCGTTTTCAGTAATAGTCTTACAAAGCACAAATTGGACATGTTATTTTAAAATAAACCAAGATCTTTTCACGTGAGTCTTCCTACAATCTCAACTGATTTCCCTCTTCCCATTTCTTGTCAGCCCCATGGCTTTCAGGGACAGCAGTATAGTTGCCAGGATTTTGCTTGTGGCCTCTTGTGACCATCTGGGCATTAGTCAGAAACAAATTAGGAAGTCAACAATGAAACTTGGCTACCTTTTACGGCGATTGCTCCCAGACTCCTCCCAAATGGCAGATCACTTCAGGCATACCAATCTTGAGTTTTTTTCAGCGTCGGCATGAGTTCTGCCGAATGCTCCAGCAAAGAGGTGCTAATTAGATTTCCATTTGCTAATTAGATTTCCAGTTGTGAGGTTACCTTCAACTGAGCTCTCCTTGAAAGAAAATATTTTTTTTCCTTCACGAATCCCATGTGGAAAATACAAGGGTCTGATAAACTAATTATTCAAGACATATAACAGAATTTGCCTTTCTGTATAAACTGGGAAAGTGATGAATTAGTTTTTTTTAAAAAGCAATCTCCTTTTTTCCTTACTAGAACTTTTTAAATTATTATTCTGTGCATCCCTGTTTCTAAAAAGTTGTATGTATGCTTAAAAAGTGCTCTTTTAAGGGCACTTTTAAGTGTCAATTGCTCCTAGCCAAGAGAGCAAACTAAATTTTAATAAAACTACACTTCCAAAATAGGAAGCATTTGAAGAAGACTTCTTCAATCAATACATATATCCAGTGCTCTAACTTTCCTACTTCAAAGAACTTTCCTTGTATCAATTTGTACACCACAGACCAACAGTGTCGTACCACATACAACCTTGTTCCACATTATAAGGCTGTTGAGACATGAAGAGAATACAAATTTACCATTGCAATTTTGAGATTGGTTTGGATGTACGGTGCAGTGGTTAAACTGCTGTACTGCAACCAAAAGGTTGAGAGTTTGATCCTGACCAGGGCTCAAGGCCTTCCATCCTTCTGAGGTCAGTAAATTGTGTACGCAGCATGTTGGGGGCAAAATGCTAATTAACTTGTGAACTGGCCAGAATGTACACTCAGCACTATGGGGTGGTATATAATTTTGATTGCTTTGTTTTCTCCAATTTATGCTTTGCAATGAACTCTAAAAAGGAACTGTGCTGGCTCAGTGATTAAGAAACTTGCCTTGTTAGCTGGAAGGCTGGCAAATCAGCAGTTTGAGACCCGGGTACTGCATGACAGATTGAGTGCCCATCTCTGTCCCAGCTCTTGGGTACATGAAAGGAGCCTCATTTGGGTCTTCCCTGAGCAGAGTTTCTTCCTCAAAAAGCCTTTCAACCCAGAATAATTTCTGACACGGAATTATTATTATTAATGAACTCTACTTTAGGGCACATTCCAGATGGGTTTGGTTTCATATTTTTGGTGGATTGATCTGTTTTGGGCTATGATGCTACTTTTCATACTTAGCTGTAGTGGAAGCCACAACATATGCAATAGCAATTACACTTATACACCGCCCCGTAGAACTTAGTGCACTCTCTGGGCTGTTCATGGGGTAATTAGAATTTTGCCCGCAACATGCTGGATATGAATTTTATTGACCTCAGAAGGATGGAAGACTGAGTCAACCTTGATCCCCATCAGGATCAAACTCACAACATCAGTAGTTTTGGTTGCAGTCCAGCAGTTTAACAAATTTATGAGAGCCTATGCTCTCAAGTAGCTAAGACGGTGACTGGGAAGCGGAAGGTCAGCAGTTCGATTCCCGAGTACTGCAGGACGGAATGAGCTCCTGTCTTTGTCCCAGCTCCTGCCAACCTAGCAGTTCGAAAGCAAGAAATTGCAAGTAGATAAATAGGGACCACTTCGATGGGAAGGTAACAGCATTCCGTGCGCTCCGGTGTCTAGTCATGCCTGCCACATGACCACGGAAACGCCTGCAGAAGCAGACAGCGCTGGCTCTTCGACTTGGAAACAGAGATGAGCACTGCACCCTAGAGTCGGATACGACTGGCTTTCGAGCAAGGTAAACCTTTACCTTTATGCAAGGCCTTATTTCTAGTGGGAGCTAAATTGTGGTTTCATACTTAATCTGAGGTACATCTCCAGCATGAGTGTACTGTTATTCTACCTCCTTTACATTAATTTTGCACAATATTATGAGGAAATAAGGGTAAAATGACATACAACTATAAGCACACCTTGGAAAACATTCCCACTTTTTTTTTGTAAACTTAACGCTTTCAACCATATTTATTTTGTTTATTTAGCGTATGGCATCTGTACACATTGAGTCGACATATAACAAGAAAGAAAATATATCTAAACTATATAAAACTAAACATTAATTTATAAAAAAAAAATCTAAACAATTTATATATTCGGTTGCACCGGGAGTCACCCTTAAAAAAATCTTCTCTATTGCCAATATATACTCTAAGGCAGGAGTTCTCAAACTTTTAAAACCAGGGGCCAAGTCACACTCCCTCAGACAGCTTCTGGAGCCGGATGGCCATTTTGTCTTTCCACTACCACATGGAGTTGTAGGGGGCACATGAAATGGTGCCATGGGTCACATCTGGCCCACGGGCTGCAGATTGAGAATCCCTGCTCTAAGGCTACATTGTTGTATAATATGTTGTACTAGTCTGTTGCGGTGTCCCGCATTTTAATGCTGGTGATAGTAATTTCCCCCATTTATGCAAAAAGTCCACACATCTACCATGCCCTGTATGTATTCTATTAAGGAAAGTCCATCTCTTGTGAGGTTGATCAAAACCAGGTTGTGTTTCAATTATACAAAATTCTGGTACTGGTATGGCACTTTCCCCAACCAATCTCTTCTCCATGTGTCCTGCAGGTTGAACTCTTCATTGCCTCCAATAGTGGCACTGGATAAAGATGGATGTCTCGGGCAGAATCTGATCATATTCAGGTCTAATATGTCAGAATTTACTGGTAGTTCTGGATTCTGAACTATTTTGCAGTACTCTCTTAAAAGAGCATTTTTTTTCCTGTGAAGTTCTGGTGGAGGAATGTTACTTAATGCTGGAAGCCAGTAAGTAAGTGTAGCCCTAATTGTTCCAGATAAAATGCACATGGTGTTATTTAGCTTTGCATCAACCTTGCTTATATAAGTGCTGTTTAACCAAACAGGGGCTCAGTACTCTGTTGCGGAGTAAACTAGACTTAATGCAGAAGTTTGTAAAGTAGTGTCTGAGGATCCCCAATTTGTGCCACATAATTTCTGTATGATATTGTTCCTTGTTCTAATCTTTGCTGTGATTTAAATGCCAAAGTATGATCTAGGGTGATGCCCAGGTGCTTAGGCTCTTTATTATGACCAAGGCATTTCACGCAGAGTATTATCAACCAAAGATGACTTATGATGGGAAATTTGCATTTCTGCTTCGCAGCATGGCACAACAAAATGAAACCATGTGTCAGACAAAGCCGGCCAACTTAAAAGAAAGGAGAACAAAATGAAGACATGTTTTTTTAAAAAATCCAAAATGACCTTTTCTGAAGGTAACATAAGCAGAAGATATACAGATTTTAAAGAGGAAGAAAAAGACAACACAAGGTTTAATATGTTTTGGGTGGGTTTTCCCAGTCTTTGCGGTTTTGCCATACAATGAACACTACATTCAAAAAGCCATGTTGAACATGCATACTTTGGTTGGGAGATCTTTTTGTGTGTGCATTGCAGCTACCAACAGCTGTCTCTGCTTTAAGAGGAAAGGGATAAAGTTTCATCACTAACCTTTGTCAACAGAAAGAATTAGTATTATGTTAAATGGGCCTGAAAAATAAGGGAGAGAGGGGGGAAAGTTGTTTCACTTTGCGTAATAGCAGCTGAACAAGAATCTTGGACACACAGAGATTTTTCATCTTGGCTTCAGAAACTCAAATATTGGCTGCAAGAGTTGATAATAAAAAGGTGTTCTCGGAGACCCAACATGTTTATATCAACACTGAAGGTAGCTGATTATTGGAGATCCTGTTGTTTCCAAAACATCCAACTAACAAGAAGTTTCAAATCCAACATAGAGAGATTGACACCTGATTTAAACCCAGATTTACTATCAGTGACTTTGGAAGATCCCCACGATTTGTCACATGACCTGCTCACATTTAAATTCACTCCCCATTAGATCAACATGAGAATCAGTGTTTCATCATACAGGTCTTTTCAACACGTGTCTCTCACATTTTCAGATTCCACATGTTTTCCCTGCAGCTGGAAAGGCCAAAAGTAATTAAATTCTGCTTTTGATTGCTTTTTCTCATCGCTGCCACCATCGCGAAATTGTGTGGTTCTTTGTATTCATCTCCTTCTGGTAGTATTTTGAGCCATAGCTTAGAAAGTTATTCTCACTCACCCTAACCAACTTCACAAAGTGGTGGTGATGGTAAAGTCATGAAGATGACATAAATTCCATCCTAAATTCAATGGAAAAAGAACATGCTAGAAAAGGAAATCTAAAGAGTCAAAACATAATGGATTTTTCTCACCATTTCTCAGAGGCTTCAACCAGATGCAAGAATTCACATTCACCTAGAAATTGGATGATACTGAAATCCAGTGGTAAGCCTACTGTGGATTTTTATGACCAAAGTTCTTCCATGGGAATATCTTCTGGACCAGGTGATGAACTCCAGAGTAAAGTCACAACCATCCACCATCATGTCAGTGCCATGATTTATGTAAACATTATTTCCTGGAATAAAATCAATCAACCAGCCTTGCCAAGTAAAACTGGATGAGGAACAGTCCCACAGATCTCTTACTAGGCTGATAAACATACCTGTCAAGCCACGGTTTTCAAAATCCGGGAGCCGGGCACGCATGCGCAGTATGTTTCCAGGCGCCGGGCAGGAATGGGGTTATTGTGCATGTGCAGCTGTCAGAGGCAGTGGCACACATGTGCAGTAACCCCTGCACACAAGCTCAGTAAACCCTTCAATCAGGAAAGGGGTTACTGCACATGCGCAGTAACCCAGTAACCCCTGTGCACATGCACAGTTACCCCTTTCCTGGCCGGTCAAATTACGGGATGACTGCGGGAAGGAGCGTGATGGAGTGGTGAAATACGGGATTTCCTGTCCAATCCGGGATACTTGACAGGTATGCTGATAAAACAAGTGTAGTACGTGGGTATTGTTCATTTATTCCTTCCTTCCCACTATGACTCAACACAAATGGATCCTTAACATCAATTCTGTCTGGAATCATTATCTTTTCTCTACCTTCTATAATACAAGTTCAGATTCTCAATATAAAATTACTCTACATTCCATTTAATTGGCCTCTATAGAGCAGTCAAGCATGGTCTAAATCAGGCATTCTCAACCTCTTTAAGCCAGGAGCTGGGTCACACTCTCTCATACAGCTTCAGGGGCTAGACGGCCATTTTGCCCTTCCTCTACCACATGGCACTTCTTGGTGTGGTGGAGGCAGTGAGGGGGCACATGAAATGGTGCTGTGGGCCACATCTGGCTTGTGGGCCGCAGGTTGAGAATCTCTGGTCCAAAGTATCTTATATTACCTAATGCAGAATGAGAAAGCAGGAGGCATTTGGTTGAAATTGGGAGATGCTGATAAATCGGGTGACGGGTCACTCCATATCTCTCCACTCCCTCACCAGAGGCACATTCCTCACTTTATTCCTTGAATTTGTCATACGTTACTTTGCTGCTGTTTATCACAGGCTACCAGAAATACAGAGTAATGATCCTGAGCTTGAAGAAGTTGAAAAGCCGAGTTATTTATGTTGTGTAGGACAGAGTGCTGGTGTCAGCCAAACCCCCACAAGAGTTGTTCCTGCATGTGTTTCTTACCTCAGGCTTCCACATTTCCTTCAAAAGTGGAAGAGTTAGGTAGAACCTTTGGTGGAGGTGGCGATAGACGAATAATAGGTTAGGGGAGCAGCACTAAGAGAAGAACAAGGTGTTAAAGAGCCATGAGGGGAGAAGACATGTGAAGAAGAATTAGCTGGAAGAAGATAGGGGCAGCACAACTAGGTAGACTTTTCTTCTCAAAGAGGACCCATGGACAGGAGAAGTGGTCTATTTGCAGATGCCCCTAGAAGAGGCCAAGTGACAGGCATGAGGAAAGAAGCCACAGAAGCCCTCCTTATTGCTTTTTGCGACCACAAGTGACAGGAGGGACAACCCACTCAGAAGAGAACATGTGGACGATGCCACCATACTTCCAGGGAACATACCCTCAAGAGATTTGTGGGGCCACCTGCCCTCACTGTAAATGACAAGTGATGCTAGCATGCGATCATCATGCAGCACTCGGGTCTCAAACTGCTGACCTACCGACCTTCCGGTCATCAAGCTCATCATCTTAACCACTAAGCCACCATTAAAGATTGTTTAATACAGAGATTTGTATGTGTGTTTTCAATATAAATTATAAGTAATACATTTATTTCTGTGATCCAGGAGAAATTGTTCTGAAAGGAAATGTTCTGCTTTTAAACTCCTCTCCCTCTCTCAATAAAAACACACATAAAAACACACACCTCAGATAAAAGGACTGATATCTTTTCTTCTTCTCCAACTTCCTCTCTTTTAGGTTTCTTACCTCTAGCACTTTAGAGGAATGCAAGCTGTGCCTTCTTTTCATACAACAATTGTCATGGGAAAGGGAGGGGCATTTTGATCCAGATAACTATCTGTCGCTAATTGCTACATTTGCTCTGACTTTAATCTGACACCACAAAATCTGTTCACTCTAGCTGTTATGGAAACTACCATAGGTGACGTAACGTTCTTTGGGTTCTCAAAGATCTCTGCTTTCATGATAGGTCACGGAGAAAAGAAAAGAAATAGGAAGGAACTAATTCAAATGGATAAATCTACTGAGACTGTTCTTAAATTCATTCCCCCTCCCTCCAAAATTATCCCATCACCAAGTTCTTGTTCTTGTTCTTGTTCTTGTTCTTGTTCATGTTCTTGTTCTTGTTCATGTTCATGCTCTTGCTCTTGCTCTTGCTCTTGCTCTTGCTCCTGCTCCTGCTCCTGCTCCTGCTCCTGCTCCTGCTCCTGCTCCTGCTCCTGCTCTTGCTCTTGCTCTTGCTCTATGTCCCGATCAAAATTTGAACTGCCAAAATGAAGCCACCTTCTTGGCGTTGTTGGCCAATATTAAATCCTTATCAGTACATGTTTCTGGCAGTCATCAGCAGACCAGCAAATGAGCTGGATTTTGAATCTCTCCATATTCATACAGTGTGTTGTTGTCCACCAGGAGCCCCACTTGAGCATGTTAGTCTTTCATTTAGGGAATCCAACCCTCAGCCTATTCAGGGTCCTCCAAGTGACATGGGGGAGGCTGAGTTCCTCAGTCATATAGTCCTTTAATGTTATTCCTTGTTGAGTGAGCTCCTATCTCTATCTTCTAATTTGGTTTTGCTCTTTCATACCCTCCAGAATGGTTGTTTTTGCCATAAAGCACAGAAAGAGCATCCTCGAAGATTGTGGATATAAGCGGGTGTACCCTGACCGATGGCAACCTTGTGTTGCCAGCTAATCATTCTCACACCAGATCAAGCCAAAAAACCTGTGGAATATGTTTCCTGCAGGGACTCCAAATATCCACAGACCCACAAACTCTCATATGCATTACATGTGTAATGGATGGTGAACAATCAGATGCTTTCAGCTGTTATGGAATGTTGTCTTCCAAAGAAAGCTTATCTGTTATATATGTTTGAGGACCGCACCTTTTGCAGGTTACCACGGAGAATACACTTCCTATCTCTCCCCTGCAGATTTCTTTAGACTTGCAAGATGAGCTCTTGATTTCCACTGGGAAAGAGAAGTGGTCTTCAGCTGAGCTGAAGCATACCGAACACTGTCCTCATTTATGGCAGGAGCTGTACCATTGACAGTCTAGCCTAATATTCTGCACATTAAGCAAATTGGCTTGCATAGCTCAGCTTCTTCTGAGTCTGAGCACCAAATCTAGGATTATTTATGTACCTTGGCATGAAACGTGTCTGGTCCTGGATGAAACAATGCAGATCTAAGTAACTTGAAGCCTCCACAGAGCAATATTTCCACTTGAGTTTGAACATATTTCATACACGTTCAACCCAACTGATAAAAGTTATATCGGTCCCTTGCTAGCCAACCCACACTAAATGTAATGGCTTCACATGCCATGAATTCTAAAGTACTTTCTAATGGAGATGGTATTTAAAGAGAGAGAGAGAGACTGGATGATCTATTAGTAAGGGACTATTTTGTCACCCAAAAGCACCCCCCTTTCCTCTACCCATGATTTTATCATTCCCTTCGAAAGTGCTAATATTCAGACTATGTAACCATACAGTCTTCCACCAATAATTTTCTAGCAGCCACATCCTGAGAAGTAGAGTTTGTGCAGAATTTGTCATTTCAATGTACATGGGGAGAATTGGGTTTTATGGATTTACTAGCATAGTTTGCCCGGCGTTGCCGGGCTTTTTTCCCCCTGTGCTTTATATAAAACAATGAATTCTTTGTTGTTTTTTGTAAATTTTTTATTTTTTTAACTTTGTAAAGTTTTATAGGTTGGTTTTATAGGTTAAGATCAGCATTTTTTGCCCTGCCGGGCAGGTATAACATGTGTGCTTGTGGTTGGGGTGGTTTTGAGGGGTAGACATACACACAATATAAGCATACATGCAACACAACCACACACGCGCACACAATACACACACACACAACACATACACACACACACAAAATACACACACAGCACACACAACACAACCACACTCATTCAATACACACATACAGCACACACAATATCACCACACACTCATTCAATACACAAATACAAAACAATCACACACACAACCACACACACACACAACACACACACAACACACACACAACACACACACAACACACACACAACACAACCACACACTCACTCAATACACACACAACAACACACACAATACACACAGCACACACAACATAACCACACACACACACACTCAATACACACACACAACACAACCACACAAACAACACAACTACACACAACACATCCACACAAACAACACAACCACCCACACAACACACACACACACAGAACACAAACACACCCACACACAACACACACACACATGCCATAGCTCCATGGGGAGAGGACGGGCTCTTCCTCCCCCCCCAAGGCTTGGTGAGCACACACACACACACACACACACACACACACACATACACGCCGAAGCCTTGCAGGGGGAGGAGGGACTCTTCCTCCTCCCCCCCTGACGCCTCAGTGAGGACACACACACACATGCCAAAGCTTTGCAGGAAGAGGAAGGCCTCTTCCTCCTCCCCCCTGAAGCCTCGGTGAGGACACACACACACACACACACACACACACACACATGCTGAAGCTTTGCAGGGGGAGGAGGAGCTCTTCCTCCTCCCCCCAAGCCTTGGTGAGGACACCCAGGAGGCCTTTGCTGGGCGGGCGGGAGCATCGTTTGCCGGCTGGGCTGCTTGATTTTGGTGGCCCACACCCCACCGATGAAGGCCTTGGCGCCGGCATTGAGGGAGGAAAGGCCACACCATGGAGGCATGGAAGGTGATTGGTCCAGCACAGAAGGCCGCTCTGGGGAGGCGCAGAGTACGAATTGCCCAGCTGCCAACAGGTAAGTGGGGCAGGGGACTGAGACTGGGGGGAAGGAGGTGGGTTCGTTCTCCCCCTTTCTTCTCTATGACCTGTGTGGGTGGCGTGCTCCCCAGGCCCGTTCCCCTCCTCAATTCCTCTCCCCCGCCCCACTTACCCGTTGCCAGTTGGGCCTTTCGTACTCTACGTCTCCCCAGTGCAGCCTTCTGTGCCGGGCCTCACCTTCCATGCCTCTGTGGCGCAGCCTTTTCTCCCTCTCCGCTGGTGCCGAGGTCTTCGCCGGTTGGGTGGGGGCCGCCAAAAGCAGGCAGTCCAGGATCCGACATGGCCAGCCGCCCACCGCGATGAGCTGGGGATGGCTTCCCTCCGGGAGACGAAGTGCCTCCTGGAGGGAAGTTGTTGGCGCATTGGCTTTCCCAGCCTCCTCCATGCTCATGTCCCTTAGCCTGATTGGCTGAGGGGTCACAGCACGGAGGACGCTGGGACTTGTAGTTTCTGACGTCCGTCGCTCGGCAAGGTTTTGAAACGCTACTTTTGATTGGTTGCGGCTCGTAAAACAAAGACTGAGTCCGTTGTTTTTATCATCTTGATTGGCTGACACTGGGAGAAACACGGCGAAACGCAATGTTTTTTGGGAAATGAAGTTGTTTCCCTTTCTTGCCAATGGTGGGGCTGATGCCCCAATCGCGATTTTTTAAACCATTCGTTGACCTGCGTAGCCACTTCGCCCGTGCTCTCGAAGGGAGGGAACGGGTAAGTAGGGCGACGCACAGCAGCCCATAGCCAATTCCAACGGTGAACACTTGGTTTTATAGGTTAAGATTGCAAGATTTTTACAGCCATTTATAGGAAGAAGGGAATGGAACAGAAAAGTAGAGGAACCAACAGTGGGATGTGACAGAGAGAAAAACCCATTCTCTTCTCCCAATAAAATACCCCTTTTATTTCCATCCCAGTTGGAATAAAAGTGCAGAATCAAACTGGCTGGGATGTTTTGGAAAAGTTGTTCTTCCAAGCTTTGGGCAGGCTGTGACCATCATGACTTATGTAGGTACAATGGAATCACCCATGTACAAATGAGAGATCTTAACAAGTTTGGGAGAGCCTTTAGCTTTGCAAAAAAACACAATAAATCTTCAAGAAAGGTGGGAATCTATAAATGTAACAGGAAGAAGTACTGAAAGACATCTGTCCATCCCTACCTCTTCTCAATCATCTTAAAGCAAGGGGAAAGATAGAGAGATTTTGAGAAAGGTGTAAAACCAGAGAAGATTTTGCTTCCTTCCTTCAATCATTCATAAATCCTAACCTAAGAACACTAAACCCAAAATCCTGAGCACAACTGTATCTATAGAAACAGTTTTTCCCTCTCACCAGCTGACTTTCTAGACACTGGTTGCACAACCAGTTAGCACAACTAGAAGGAAAACCAGATGAACAGCTAGCTGGGTGACAGAATTTGTGAACAACACTATTCCACACTTCTTGTGCATCCACAACAAGATTTTTTTTTACAGTAGAAATTTGGCCCAAGATATTAACATCAGAACCAGCAAATCTCTAGACCATCGTTTCCCAACCTTTGGTTTTAGGATTTCAATTTCCAGAAGCCTAAATCAATTCCCCAAAGCACTGATTAGCCAATGTACTGATTTAGGATTCTCGGAATTGACTTCCCCCTGTGGGGTGCAGGCTCCACATTGGGAACCACTGCTCTAGACGACACTGCCCTTTGCCAACAAAACCACAAATTACTCCCAAGCTTATTATAAAATATTCACTGAGGGGGATTAGCATTTAATACTGAAGTGGGTAATCTTTGGCAGTATTTGATCCAGAAAACAGAAAGATGAGAATTCTCTTCTAACCTTGCCTCTGGGGGATGCATATCACTAGAAAAATAACACATACCAATTATCAGTATTACATACCTGTCAAGCGCAGCTCCGGAGATTATGGGACCTGCACAGAACGTTTCTGTGCAGGTCCATTCTACCCATGTGTAAAAGCCTTCTACGCATGCGTAGAAGCGACCTGCGCAGAAACGTTATGCGCAGGTCACTTCTATGCATGCGTAGAAGGCTTTTACGCATGCATAGAATGGACCTGCGCAGAACTGTTATGTGCAGGTCACTTCTACGCATGCGTAGAAGGCTTCTACGCATCCCCTTCTGCACAGAAGCCTTCTACGCATGCGTAGGGTTCTACGCATGCGTAGAAGGGTTTACGCATGCGTAGAAGGGTTCTACGCATGCGTAGAAGGGTTCTACGCATACATAGAAAGGACCTGCGCAGAAGGTATGCGCAGTAACTCCTTTCCCCCTGCTGTCAAATTATGGGGTAGCGGCAGCTCCAGGCGGGAAATGGAGAAAATCAGCGTGGAAATACGGGAAATCCCGGCCAATCCAGGATACTTGACAGGTATGGTATTATATTATCTTCCCGTAGTGTTTCCCCTAGCTTTATTCTTCAGAGACCTCTGCAATAACACATCTATTTTTCTCAACTCCTTCCATTTTAATCTGTGTTCCTCTGCCCACTGAATCTTATTGAATAAAAAGCAATTATGGATCATGTCCCCATTTGTCTGCCTTCACCACCAAGAACACAGCTAACAGGATTTCTTGAATCCCAATTGTCACAGCCTATTCTACCACTTTTAAGACACTTTCTTCTTCATTTTTCTCCCATAATTTGTATTGCATATATATTTAACACTTGGAACAGAGCCTTTGTAGCCCTGTTCGTAATTTTTCTCTCATTTTCAGAGAAAGAAAGAAAGAGAAGGAGAGAGAGAGAAAGAAAGAAAGAAAAGAAAAGAGCCTTTAAGCATCTTAGGTCTGGGTTCCCTCAATGTACAGGCTGTAAATGTTTTACTTTGATTCAAGATACATGACAATAAATTAGGGGGTATTTATCAAAGCTGCTTTGTGGCACTGCTGACAAAAGCTGCTTTCTGCATAAATTACTGCATTATACAAATACACTTAGCTGGATCTTGTTTCTTTGATGTTGGTTGAGGAGATTTACGTTCAGTGGAGTTTTATATTTATCTGCCCTATTCACCTCAACAAGAGCCGGACATATACCTCAATTAGTTCCATACTTCTAGAAATGACATATATATCTCACATCTTAGAAACAAAGAAATTTAAACACCCTCCAAAAGGGGTGGGGGGGATCGTGCCCCCACCCCAATAAGCCCAAACTACTGTATGAGATAGAGTAAATATTTAGTCAGATCGGTATCTTTGAAATCTTTGTTCCAAAAACACTTTGAAAACTAGTTAAGTAAGCTATTTTTTTTCACCCCCCCAAAAAAAATCCCATCCCTGTGAGAAATTGAGGAAGAAAGAGAGTTCTATAGGAAGAAAAAAGGGTTTCAAGATTTCATTACCAGGCTAAGTAAACAAGAGTTTGTTTCAACAAAAACTTGATATTGGAAGAAGTTGATTGAGAGGGAAAAGTATATGTATGAGCAAGATAGAGAGATTCCTTGTATAATGAAATCTGCATTTTTGCCTATATCCCTTTCTGTGAATACATAATAAAGCAATAAATGATGTCTTAGGTGAAATGGCACTTTAAAGTACTCAAAATGGACCTCGGCGAGTGAATAATTAGTTGTACAGAAGTATTTCTGAAAATTCGATCTCTTCAAACCATATGACCACTGGTTTTCTCAGTCTCCTGCCTTTCTTGCAACTATAATTCCAGAATATTTATTGTACCAGAAGGTCAGGAGTTCGGAAGGAGCCCCCCCTCACCCCCCATTTCTCCCCCTGTGACTCAGAAATATGATGGTGGACTCACTATGGGAATTAAATAAGCTTCCTGGTCCCCTGGGCCCAGGTAAAGTCTGAGGGCATGGCTTTGTTTCTCCAAGTATCTTAAGACTGGAGAGAAACCTCAGGTTGAGCTGAGCCAGATGAGGAAAACATTGGATTTATTTCTTGTGAGATGGCTTCAAAACCTGGCCATACTTTCCCAGGTGGAGCAAGAGCTTATTGGGCCAGTGTGGAAGTGTTTGTGTGTGCATCACTCCAAACAGCATGAAGGGACCAAGTGTTTAAATCTACCAACTTTCTTCCCGGTCCTCACACCATTCACACTTGACTTTTTTGGCCAACAGAATTTTGGCCTCATTCAGAATGATAAGAAACAGAGCCCCAAAGTCATCTCTCCAGGATGCCAATGTTATATGTGTGTGTGTGACATTGTTGCCCTGCCTGGAAAAAAAATTGCCTCCCCCCAATAATAATAATAATAATAATAATAATAATAATAATAATAATAATAATAATAATAATAATAATAATAATAATAATAATAATAATAATAATAATAATAATAATAATAATCTAGAATCCTGGCTACGGACGTGATGCAAGACAAACATTGTGGCATAACACATTTGTTAATGAGTTAGACCTAGTATCTATTGACAATGGTGTGAGTGACCCAGGCAAAGCACCAACTTCTTCCTTTGTTCTGTGTAGTGTCCTGAGGCTGTGGATGAGAATTCAACTGAAGTCGGTCCTGTAAAGGTGGTGTGGGAAATTGCAGCATATAACAACCTGTTAGTTGCTGTGTATCAATTTTTACAATGTCCCAAAAACCCATGACTAATAGTCAGACCTTTGAGATTCAAGGAGTAATTTGATATTCAATGAGTGGTTTGCTATTGCCCTTTCCTGGTACATCTGCATGGCTGAGATGGAATTTGTACATAGTTGAAATCTAAAACATGATCCACTGACTCTTATTATGGCCTTGCAGGATTTTCTCCACTCCTTTCCCCACATTGCTCTCCTTCCTTTATAACAGTGTTTCCCAAACTTTGCTTCTTGGACTCCATTTCCCAGAAGCCTAAGTCAATTCCTCAAAGCACTGATCAGCCAATATACTGACTTAGGCTTCTGGGAATTGAAGTCCCCTGTGGGGCATGGGGACCACTTTGGGAACCACTGCTTTATAAGTATCTCTTTTTTAAAATTAATTGTCCGAATGTTGCCATTAAGAACTTTCTGAAACAGCAAATTGACATCTAATCCATCAACAAGCAATACAGAAACAAAAATTCAAGAACAATGGGGCCTTCTCTGTGGTAGCCCCATAAACAAGGGCAGTTCTATTACCGTATATACTCCGGTATAAGTCGAGTTTTTTAGCCCCCAAAATGAGGTCCGAAAAGGTGACTCAACTTATACATGGGTCAACAACCATGAGAGTCCAAAACCACGCTGGATTCGGTGCTGTTGGGCTTCAGGAGAGGGGAAATAAAAACATATGTTCGGTGGGCCATTACCACAGGTGGCCACAAGAGGGCGCAAATCACAATTTCCCATTTAAATGCAATGGAAATCAATTTCTTGTATTCTAAAGTTTTTATGTTTGTATGTCCCCAATGCATTTCAGTGGGAAACCAAACCTGTGCATAAAAAGAAAGGGTTTCACTGAACTTTCTTGCCTTTGTCCCTGCTCCATATGGTCAAAATGGAGGGGGATGCCATGCTTCCTGGTTGCAGGGAGAGCAAGAGGCTAGGCTAGAGCATCACTTCCTGCCTCAGTGCAATTGGCCTACCCACCCATTTCCCCTGCAGAACCACCACTGGTTGGTGGTGCAAATACAGATATTACTTTTAAAAAAAGAAGTAACTACCATAAACACTCAAAAACATGCCCACACAAATGTTTAAATTAATTAATTTTACTGTATTTTCATGGTTTTTTATTATTGAAACTCACTAGCAGCAGCTGCATTTTCCACCCCCGACTTATACTTGGGTCAATCTATTTTCCTAGTTTTAGAGGTCCAAATTAGGTACCTCGACTTATATTCGGATTGACTCATACTCGAGTATATACAGTTCTTCATCTTTTCTATTCTTTTTGGTGATCATTTTATAGCTACTGGCCTTTGTGGTCTTTTTCCTTTCTGTCTTTCCTCTCCGTCTGTCTTTTGCTGCTTCTCCAAATCAGAAGATTTGAACTGCTGCTTCATTTAAAATATATATATTCAAAGTATACAGTTTTGGATTTCTAGAGCTGGAAAACATTAGCCCACAGATAAACAGCTGGGATTGCCCATAACCAAACAGGGCTCGTGTTATTTTACACAACAATAATCAAATAAATCTGTTTTAAAAAATATTTTTAGGAGAGAGAGAGAGAGAACAAATTCAGGAGGCGAGTGGGAATTATAAAACAAGAAATATGGATTCAGAAGGAGAGAGTAATTAGCACTCTCTAAAATTGGAAGCTCCTGACCTAAACAACTCAAGCCTTCATTCAGCTAAGCAAATAGTCCCAGATGGGAATACTCTAGCAATTCAGTAACAAAAGCACAACTTTCTGCTTGCTGCCAATCCTACTGCCCTCACTTAATTGAACCAGACAGCAGCATGGAAAAAAATGTATATACACTATATTTGTAAACACAGCCTTAAGTCGTTTTCTTGTGTCTCTTTTCTTCTCTTTTAATAAATAAATAAATAAAATGCACAGAAAGCCAGGAAACCATGAGACCAAGCCTTCCCTGCGTTTAGTCCCATATACTGAACTAATTTTTTTAAAGAAGCCATTATCAAAACTGCTGATGTAATAAGGCCCCTGGTATATAAAATACACTTAATAACTCAAACATTGGTTATTTATTGTGAACTGGGGTGCATTCTGCTTGATTCCATTTCCCTGAGAAATATAAGTGGAGCTTTCATCATGAACGCGGGGATTTATGGCGAGCGGACCGAGTTACATTAAGAAAGCCATACAATCCCTTCATTCAAGGCTTTAATAAGGAAGCCAAGGAAAAATTATCCTAGCTGGTTTGCGGGTAACGGCACAAGAACATTTTTTGGAGTCAGAAAGTTAGCGCTGTACCTCCTTGTCAGCCCATTAAAAAGTGAGGTTGGCATTCCCCAGTATTAGAACCATGTGTGGAAAGGAATTTTTCTTCTGCTAAGACATTCCAAATATCGTCCCAGAGCCAAACGCTTTGGTGTTAGCCTAATTTAAGCAGTATGTTGGAATCAACTTGCGAGCCTTTGATCATATGGAGATGGTTTGTTACAAATTGAACTAACTCAATCTCTATTTCTGGTGGATCAGAACTCTGGATTTGTTGAATTAAATGCCTCATTTAATGCAGTTTGTACATAAAAGAAAAGCTGCAGTCCAGAATCTGATAGCGATTTTTTCACCTAACCAACAGGTCTCCTTTTTATTATTATTGTTATCATTATTATTACTTTTAAACCTAATCCATACTACATCCACACGCTTTCTATTCACCCTGAAGCTGTTTGTGCTGAAGGTTTAAATCAACTCATACGTTACGGGAGGCAGGACATCACCGAATTATCGAACCATGTAATAAGGAACACATTGGGATCCTAAGCTAAAATAATTCCGACGAAGAAGAAAAAAATAAATTCCTCTTTGATTGCTGGTTGACATTGAAAGAGTCCAATTTGCATCCATGAGGGCCATGGGTGAAATCAACAAAGAGGTTTGGTGGACCTGTCCCAGCTCCTGCCAGCCTAGCAGTTCAAAAGCAAGAAATTGCAAGTAGATAAGTAGAGACCACTTCGATGGGAAGGTAAACAGCGTTCTGTGCACTCCGGCATCTAGGCATGCCTGCCACATGTCCACAGAAACGTCTGCAGACTCAGACGGTGCTGGCTCTTTGGCTATAAACAAAGATGAGCACTGAACCCTAGAGTCAGATACAACTGGCTTTCAAGCGGGGTAACATTTACCTTTACCTATAATATCTCTAACTGTAGATCATAATACAATAAAACCCTGACTTACAAATGCCTCAAGTTACGTAAAATTCGACTTACATAATGATTTTGTGCTAAAACCATGTCCCGATTTACACGATTCCCTATGGGTTTTGTTCGAGATTCTTTTTACCTATGGGTTTGCTTCGAGTTGCGTAAAAAATTATTTCCCTATGGGTTTGCTGCAATTTACATAAAAATTTCATTTTCCCTATGGGTTTGCTTCAAGTTACATACAAAAATATTTTTTTCCTATGGGTTTGTTTTGAGTTACAAAAAAATTTGATTTAAGCAAAAGCCTAAGGAACGGAATTTTTCGTAAGTATTATATGATATGATATGATATGATATGATATGATATGATATGATATGATATTATATTATATTATATTATATTATATTATATTATATTATATTATATTATATTATATTATATTACAAACTTGTATGTTGCCCCACTCGCAATGCGACTCTGGGCTGCTAACAAAGTATCAAAGTATCAACTACAGACTACAATTACAAACTGAAACCACAAATTACTCCCAAGCTGAAAATTGGTGATCGCAAACTGCTTCACAAGGGGCAGTCTGAACATGCTCAGAGCTGAATCATCGCAAGGATCAAGAGTTTGATTCCTCAAGGTGCTTCCATGAGAAGAACCAACCTGTGTGACCCTGCAAGTCCAAATGGCCCCTTAGAAGAAGGGACTGGTAAACTAAGTCTAAGTACACCTAGAAAATACTGGAAACGGTTGTCATAAGTATGCAGCAATTCCTATGAAGCTTGCAATGTATGTATGGCAATTTGTTACTGTTATGTGCCATTTGGCCAGAAATGACTCATAGGAACTCTAAGAAGGTTTTTGAGATTCATGAGTCACTTAAGAAGTGGTTTTACCAGTTCCAACAATCCCATGTCCAACCGTGTCGAAAATAAGGAATATTCTGATCAAACGATTTTTTTCATTTCTAAGGGAATCTTGTGAAGTACAAGGATAATGAATCCAGCCAAACCATTTCCCCATCTTTTTTAAATATGGCAATAGCAAAGTACAATCTAGCCAAGGGTCTGCAAACTTTGTTCTCCAGATGTTCTTAGACTTCAATTCCCAGAAGCCATGATCAGCAGGAGTGCTGAGTTTGGCTTCTGGTAACTGGAGTCCAAGAACATCTGGAGAACAAAGTTTGCAGACCCCTGATCTAGTCTAATACAATACTGAAAAACAAATTTGGGGTATAATGCACCAGAAACTAGGCTTTGACTTAAATGGGGGGTGACAAAGGATCCTCCTCTAATCAAATTTAGAGGATCAACTCCACTGATGCACTGTGGAAATTTTTACTACCCACTCAATGGGCGTGGCTTTCTGTGGGCATGTCTATCTGTGGGTATGGCCTCAAAAAAACCAAACCCCCCCAAGAAAAAAGGGGGAAAAAGAAACCTAACTTGCTCTTTCTTCGCGGAGGTGAGGAGAAGGAGGTGGTGAGGAGGAGGAGCAGCAGCGTTGCTGGGAGATGAGTGGGGCGAGTTGGTGGGATGGCGCTGGCTGGGCTCCCCTTCCCAGCACCTCCGGAAACACATAAATGCTGGTGGCGCTTCTGGGTGGTGAGCAGGGTGGATTAGTGGACTGGTGGTGGCTGGCCTCCCCCTCCCAGCACCGCCAAAAATGTGTCCCATTTGCCTCGCCCAGGGCCAAAGGTGCAAGGAAAGTGCGGAGATGAAAGCATGCCTTCAGCCCTGGCTGAGGCAAATGGGACACATTTCTGGTGGCCCTGGGAAGGGGAAGCCAAGAGGTGGGCATGGCCTGGAACCAGTCAGAACCGGCCACAGTGCCACACTGATCAACTCCCTGGGTTCATTACAGAGGGTAATGGATTATATATGATGAACAGGTTGATCATCAGGGTGCTTCAGCTTCAAAGATTATTAACTCAAACTACCGTATTTTCCGGCTTATAAGACGACTGGGCGTATAAGACGACCCCCAACTTTCCCAGTTAAAATATAGAGTTTGGAATATACTTGTCAGCTGCAGTTAAGTACCTGTCCTATAAGACGACCCCCGACTTTGGCAGAGATTTTTCGGGGTTAAAAAGTAGTCTTATACGCCAGAAAATACAGTATTTTCTTTCCTCCCCAGCGAATCCTGCCTCTGAACCTCAGTTCCCTCAGCACGTCACACAGGCAATATTTTTCTCATTTCTTTATTTACAAGATAGACTAATGTTGTTTTAAAACGACAGACCCATTAAGTAATGGCTGTTCAGTAAACGAGAGAGAAAACCTGTCTCACACCATCACGTGGAAGCCATCCATCTTGTTCAAATGGCTTACAATACCAAGCCAATAAAAACAAAGATGGATGGTGAACCATGGAGGTGGGAGTCAAGAATAAACCTGTAGCTTCTTGTAAGTAGCAGCAAATATTAAAAAGAAGGAGGGGGGAAGGTTTCTGCCAGAATTGACATAAATAAGTGGATTTCCCATATGAAACATTGTTTGCAGCAAGGGAAGCTTTTAATCCCCTTAAGTTCATTTCTAATCTCTCTTGGAAGTGCTTGTCTAAGGAATATTACATTGATAGAAACAATTTAATTTATTAAAAACTGAACAGCAGTCAGCACAGTGCTAAGAAATACCTTCTGCACAGTACTCTCCCAAATGAATACAGCTACCACAGGTAGGAGGGAGGCTTTTATGCACACTGTTAGCTCAGCTTTCATTAAAAATGCACACATTATGTTCACAGTTGGCCCACATGGCCACCGCTCAATGCGCTTTCTGCTAAAAAGCAAACACTCTGGAATCCATAATGTTCCTTTATCCTGTGTGCACAAGCAAACTCTTCTTCTTTTATGCACCTAGCAAATGAACAAATACAAAGGGGGCTGGAATAAGCAGAAGAATAAACAGGCACCCTTCACTTCAGAGAGCATGCAGCGCACAGAGAGGTTAGAGAAGGTTCAGAGGGGAACAGTTTCTGCAAGAAAGTGAAACCGCCAAGGCTTTTTTGCACTGCTGGAGTGTCGTAACCAGAGGGAAGGAGTGGGGACAATGGTCACAATCTTGTTGCTTAACAGTAAAGGTAGGGACAGCAAGGTTAAGAAGCCCACCTTGATAGCTGAAAGGCCGGCAAGTCGGCTGTTCGAGACCCAGGTGCTGCATGCCAGAATGAGCGCCCGTCACTGTCCCAGCTCCTGCCAACCTTGCAGATCGAAAGCAAGAAATTGCAAGTAGATCAATAGGGACCACTTCGGTGGCAAAAGATCTTGGAGACATGAAAGGAGCCTCATTCAGGTGTCCCCTGAATGGTGTCCCCTGAATGGAGTTTCTCCAGAAAAAAATCTGTTGAACCCAGAATAAATTCTGACATGAAATTATTATTAACTGTAAAGGTCTCCCTTGCTCGAAAGCCAGTCGTGTTCAACTGTAGGAGGTGGTGTTCATCTTTGATCCCTGGTATGACCTGGTTATCTCCCACCCACCTAATCACTAGTCCTCTCTGATCCTTCTTGATTTCCAAACAAGACACTATTGATTTGTTCAGGTTGATGTGGGGAGAGGTGCCATCTTTCCATTCACCTCAGTCTGGAAAAGGTCTGTCTGGCCAGGTTGTCCTGCTATGATAATAGAGTAGACCATACTGCCAGCGACTCAACACCGAGTGTCAGGCAGCAGTTAACTAACCTGACCACCCTGTGGACTAAGGGCTTTGGGTGGCAAAGTCCACAGGGAATAGTGATGGTCCCCAAGTGGATTAAATCCCACTTGAATCCACCCTGAATAGAGGACAGCAGCTTCATCCCTCCTGGCCTGGGGCTGAGGAGGATTTTGAATGCCAAAAGGGCCCAAGACCTGAAAGTGACTTGTGAAACTGGATCAGTGATACGGGTGTCACACTGCAATGCAGAAGGTAGATTAAAGGCCACTGCATTATATTATCAGAACAATTGTCATGGCTGATTGCCATGAGGATCGCCAATATTCAGATTCGGATATGGCAGAAGAAGAAGAATGATGTGGGGAGAGGTGCCATCTTTCCATTCACCTCAGACAGGAAAATGACTAGACCTGGCCAAGGTCAAGAGAACCCACTGATGTTAGAGAGGGCCATCCACAGAGGGATCTCAAATGTTCTTTCAAAACATTGGTGAGCAAATAGGATATAGTGTACGGAACTGTGGATCAGCACACAGTGCTATTTTCAAAGAAAAGAAGGAAAGAAAGAAATCCTTTCATTTCTTTTAAGAGAAATAGAATTTTTAAAATGAGTCAAAATAAATAATGGGAAGAATGAGTGTGTGTGTGTGGGGGGGAACTATTATGTACTGAAAAGATGTATGGTTTAGTGAAACACGTGTCTGACAAGTATAATCCCTGTATTGCAAAAGACAAGGTGGTATTTTGGCCCATATCCTCCCGCTCTTTACAATCCCGACAGAGGGAATTCTCATCAGTTTTTGGACATAAATAATAAACCAACTCAGATTTCAATAAAAAAGAAGAAACCCTCTTCCAAACCTTACACAACAGTGCTCTATTATTCTTGTTTAATCAAATACCAAATTCACCTATGGCTGATGGAAGACCAGCAATTCACTGTTGCCCCCCCAAAAAAAAAATTGTGGGGGGGGGGGGGATAATGAACCCTTTTGGAAAATAATGAAACAAAATGTGGCCCACTAATTAGTCAGGAATTAGTCTCATGAATGAAGCCATGATTCTTTCTGTCTTCTTTCTTTTCTTTACTCGTATCAGAGCGTAGAACAATTTAAAATTATGGATGCATAGGAAACAGGGGTAAAATTTAAGTTATTGAAAATGTAAAAATGATGATGGTAGTGATGATGTTGATTTACACTTATATTCTGCCCATAATGCTAAGCGCTCTCTCTCTCTCTCTGTAATTCACACGGTAATTATGCAAACTACCACTTGCCTCCTTTTACTCATTTTACCACCTCGGGTGGATGGAAGGCTGAGTCAACCTTGAATCTGACAGGATCGAACTCAGATCATGAGTAGAGATTTAACTGTGGTACTTTTGCTTAATGACTGAACCATGGGGGCACTTTCTGTAACTAGAAGCAGGGCTATTTCAAAAGCATTATCTCAGCCACTTGTCTAGATCTTCTTTTGTACGCATGGCGGAATATACATTTCATGCACGTAGATGCTGGATTGATTTAATTCATCTAGATTCTGACGAAAATTGGTCATGTTTTCATGGAGACCCATTTTACTTGATGAACCAATGATAAGAGGCACTGGGTGTATCATTCATGTAGTGTGAATGTGGGCGCAGTAGAATGTCAAGATACACCAAGGATTTCATGATAAGAACAGATAATTAATTCATATTATTCTAATTTTAGTTATTTTAATTTACTATAAGATATACAGCTTTCCTCATTGCTCTGTATCCATTCCCACCTGTATAATCTATACTGTATATGAATATGTTTGCTGTTTCTTTTCTCGTCCCTCTCATCATTTGGTTGCCAACTTCTTCAGCCTTCTTGTTCCAACAGGAGTTACTTTTTCCTTACCCTTCTTCACCATGCCTCTCCTGTCACTTACATTCATAATCCATTTCCTTAATTCAGTCCAGGCTGTGAAAGATCTTCTTACCAAGTCATCTAACTTCTTAATTGTTCTCACTGCAGATGTAACTAGCTTGTCAACCTTTTGGAATTAAGCCACCAGCTTCCAGACTTTAAGCCTCAGATATCCTTGAGGTACAATTCCCAGAAAGCCACAACTAGCAAAGTCAACACTCAGGAATTCTGGGAACCAATGAGACATGGGACATGAAATTTAGTCCTGGTCGTGCAGTGGTTAAAGTGCTGTACTGCAACCAAAATGGTTTTGAGTACAATCCTGACTATTTCTCAAAGTTGACTCATCCTTCCATCCTTCCAAGGTTGGTAAAACAACGACCCAACATATTGGGAGCAAAATGCTACTTAACTTGTGACCCAACCAGAGAGTGCACGAAGCACTATGGGATGGTATATATGTCTGATTGCTTTGCTTTGCTTTGCGGATCTACTGAACTAAATTTCTCCCTGTGTTGCCTGATACCACTATAATGTTAATGCCCTCCCATTAATTATCTCCCAGAACATATTCAAAATGCTGTCTTTTGTCCAGGAAACTCACTAGTCATTCTGGGTATCTTTTGTGGGAGACCAAAAGACAACACATCTGGAACAGGTAAGTCTCATGGATAGGAGTAAGAAGGTGCTTTGTCCCAAATTTTCAGGGCAAGACATCTCACTGCTTGGCTCATGAGCTGCTTTCAGTCTTGAAACCTGAGTTTATCCAATCCTGCATTTAAGATTTTCAGTGAATAAATATATCCTCTTCTTGGTATCGGTCCACCTAAGATAAAGAGAGAAGTAGCAGCAGCTGACGCTGAGAGAACTAAGCAAGAGAATGACCTCAACATTTATTGAATGGATATGTGTCTCAAATCCAGCGACTCAGATCCAGAAAGAGCTTTATGAAAAGAACGAACATTTTTGAGGGTATGCAAAAGCAAATTAGAAAATGGAGGACAGAGCTCACTGGACAAGGAATAACATTAAAGGAAGATATGGCAGTGGAACTCAACCTCCCCTACATCACTTGGAGGACCCTGAATAGGCTGAGGGTTGGAGTCCCTAAATGTAAGACCAACATGCTCAAGTGGGGGCTACTGGCAGACTACAACATGCTGTGTGAATGTGGAGAGATACAAAATCTAGTGTGTTTGCTGCTCTGTTAGTTACTGCTGGAAACATAAAATGATGAGGACTTAAGTTTGGCCAAGAACAAAGCCAAGCAGGTGGCTTTATTTTGGCACTTTAAATTCTGACCTAGACACAAAAGAAGTAAATAAGGCAAAGATTTATCTGATTTAACCTCATATTTAGCATTTCCCCTGGTGGCTTAGTGGTAAAGATGCTGAGTTTGGAGACTGAAAGGTCGGGTTTCGATATCCAAGGGCTGCAGTTGGGGACATGAAAGGAGCCTCATTTGGGCGTCCCCTGAGTGGAGTTTCTCCAGCAAAAATCCTTTCAACCCAGAGTAATCTCTGACACGAAATTATTATTATACCTCATATGTAAATTTGTCCAAAGCAAAGAATAAACACACCCTCTCTTTGTGATTACTTCTGTCTGGTCTTTTTTTTTAACCATATACTTAAGCGCATATTCGTATTTATTTTAGCACTGCCAGCAGCATGTTGCTTAGTCTTCATGAAAATGTTTACCACTCAAAAACAGACATTTTATATGGACATCCCTCATCGATGGAGTTATTCCTGACCTTAACCAAACCTTATGTTTTCTAGATTGTCCTTTTATGTTCAGCTAACCCTAAGGCTATGTTGTTTAAAAGTTTACATTGAAAAAAAATCATTTATAATTGGTTTGTTTGAATCATTCCTTTTGCAAAGCCATCAAGAGAGGCGATATTAATTAGCAATGGCTTACTCTGAAGTCTAGAGAAAGTAAATCATTTTCTTTTCCTTTTTTTAAAAAAAAAGCTCTTAGTATTTGTCTAGTTAAAGCATGTGGTACAGATATAAATTACAGTGAGGAGGTGGGAAGAAGGAAGAATAAACAAATGTAGGCTCATCTATACCAATGCCATCCACTTGAATAATTGATTTTCTCTTCCTTGAAATATTTTAGTAATACAGCCACATTTACTCAAGCAAAATACAAAAGTTGGGAAATGGAGAGAGCCAGAAAAATGCTAATTGACTTCATTGTAGTGTCAGAGGATTACAAAAATAATAAATGTGACCTAATACATTATGTCTGCAGCTACATCATAAAAGCTTAGTTTTCATGAAGGTATGTAATTAAGCCCATTATTTAGCTCATTGGAACAGAATGAATGGCAAAGAACACAGAGATATTTTTTGTTGCTGCATCAAAGAACATGTTTTTATATACACTTTGTAATCCTAGTTACATGGGTCCATGCTACCTTGATAACTGCCAGCATTTTATGAGAGAAACATGGAAAATGTCAAATCATTGTAAATGTCACAGACAAATTATTAGATGTAAACAGCAGTGTACTGCTCCAGGTTCACACCGGATCCCGGGAACTGGTAGCAGAAATTCTACTATGCCATGCCCACTTGGCCAGCCATGTCCACCTCCCCACCCCAGGCCATGGTGTGGCTGGCCAAGTGGGCATGGCCCACAGAGTTAGCCACACCCACAGAGTTAGCCACACCCACGGTGGGGTAGTAATTTTTTTTGCAGTGCATCACTGGGTGTAAAATGTAGATGGATAACAAGTGTGGTGTAGTAGATAAAGTGATGGACAAAACCCTGCTCAGACATGGAGACTCACCGGAGGTGTGGAACTAGTTGTGGTTTCATGTCAGAGATTACTCTGGGTTGAAAGGATTTTTTTTTTTAGGGGATGCCTGAATGAGGTTCCTTTCATATCCCCAAGTGCAGCTCTCAGGTATTGAAACCCAACCGTCCAGTCTCCAGCTCAGCGTCTTACCACTAAGCCATCGGAGGAGCTGCAGTAGGGTCTACTCTATTGCTCTATGACCATAGGAGGATAACCTGGCCAGACTGGAAAAAACTAACTCCTATCTTTTAATGTGAGCTTTCATGGATCAAGTCCAAGAAGACAGAAAAGACAAAAAAAAACTAATGAAACTACTCCTTGCATTTCTCACTCAACTTGAAACCCCTATTGAATTTGCTATAAGGCAGGTATAACTTTACAGTACATATAACAAAAACGTTTTTATTGGGGGGAAATGCAAGGACCTATGTCTGGATGCTTGTTCCCAGATACTGTCGATCCATTGAATCGATGAGACTTACCCAACTGTTGATTTATCATTCAGCAATCAATTCAAGTTAATGTTTGTAGATTTGGATTGTTCCTTCACTTTGCACTCTTCCTAGCTGGTTGGTTGGTTGGTCGGTTCATTCGTTCATCTCATATGCTCCTTTTGTCTCTGAAAATGGACTCAAGAGGGATTATCACATTGTTAAAAAAAATTGCCTAGTGCAGGAGTTCTCAACCTTTTAAAGCCAGGGGCCAGGTCATGCTCCCTCAGATGGCTTCAGGGGCCAGATGGTCATTTTGCCCTTCCTGCACTTCATGGCACTTCCTGGTATGATGGAGGAGGTAGGGGGTGCACATGAGATGTGCTGAGGGCCACATCCAGCCCATAGGCCACAGGTTGAGAATCCCTGATGTAGTGTAAGCAAGATTAGGGAAATTCAACAAAACTAAAGTAGAGAATTTTTCTCCTCCCTGTTTTTAACACAGCAGCTTGTAGGATACCAGCTCTCCCCCCCCCCCCCCACGCACTTATGTAAATGAGAAACAAGTGATTTTCCACCTAGAACATAGGGTTGGATGCTAATGAATCATTAAGGTTAATTACGTAGCTCGAGTAGCTGTGAAGAAGTCAAAAGTCAGGAAGGTTTGCCTTTGCAACATTTTTTTAATGCTAGATAAAGAACTTTTAGGTCACCAGTGGATGCTGACACAGTTACGAAGCCATAAGGTCCTTGCCTTCTCCTTTTGATGAATGTGGGGAAAAACATAAGCACAATTAAAGAGATAGAAAAATAGATGCGATGAAGTTTCTATCTTTTGTCAGCCATCGCTTACAAAAGGATTCTCTTATGATCACCTCTAAAATTAATAGGAGATTGTGTTATCTTATCGCAGCCTAGATCGCAAATCATAAGCAACCTGCAAGACAGTAGTCTATAGTCTTTTCTGCTTGCTCTGCAGAAATGCTTACTGTAAAAAGAAACACAAAATAAATCAATAGATGCAAAAGATTTCTTTTTAAAAGACACAATGCCCCAGCAAGGGGAAAACACACATACGCACAACAGCCCTGCATGCTGCTGCTTGTTGTTGCTCCGTGTTTAATTGTTTCTTTTGTAATTTCTAAACAAAATGCTTGAATCCCCAAATAAACCTCTCTTTTTTTCTGTTTTCTCCTTTATTTTTGCTTGTTATAGTGGTATCTACAGAACTAGCATGGGACCGTGGTGACTTAGTGGTTAAGATGCTGAACTTGACGACTGGAACTTTGGCAGGTCAGAAGTTCAAGACATGAGTTCTGCATGACGGAGTGAGCTCCCGTTTCTGTACCAATTCGTGCCAACTTAGCAGTTTGGAAGCAAGAAATGTCAAGTAGATAAATAGGTGCTGCTTTGGCGAGAAAGGGAACAGCATTCTATGCTCTCCAGTGTCTAGTAATGCTTGCAACATGACCATGGAAATGTTTGCTGATGCAGACATTGCTGGCTCTTTGGCTATAAACAGAGGTGAGGACTGCACCTTAGAGTCAGAAATGACTGGCTTTCTAGCAAGGGAGACCTTTACCTTTACTGAACTGGCTGAGCAGGTGATTTTTTTTTTATTTTTTTGTTTCCAATGAATTTCCTAGAAGACCTAGAAGAAAATCTAACCACCCACTCTACTTTCTTGAACATCAACAACCCAAAAATATTCACAAAGCCAATTGTCTTTCATCCTCTCCCTATGTACCCCCATCCTAATCTTTCTAACAGGTGTATAGCTTTCCTTGCTGGCTCTCAGCTTTCACACACAAAGCACTGGGCAGAGAATCTCATTAAAGGGTTTTTATAAAAGTTTAAAGAAGCTAAAGAGTCCTGTGGGTCAAATTAAGAAGCCTCAATTTACAGCAATAATAAAGTTATTAGAGGAGTAGCCACCACAATGAAATGCCTGTTTCTCCTCCTGCTGGAATGCAAAGTGGTAGAAAAATGAGTACGGGCAAGTTATTCCAGTGTGCCAGGAAGGGGGTGGGATGATGGCTCAGGAAGAGAACTTCAACCATCCACTACCTATATTGCATTGCCGTTTATAGAATCATTTTATTTATTTATTTATTTATTCTTCAACTTTTTATTGCCGCCCAACCCGGCAACGACTCTGGGCGCTAACAACAATTAAAAGCAACATCAAACTAACTAGAAACCCTTTAAAAACCCTATTAAAAATTCAAAATAATTTACCCACTCACCCCATCCATTAAAAGAGAGAGAGAAATCTTAATTATATAAGAATAATCGAGTTGGAAGGGGTCTATTAGGCCATCGTAGTCCAATCCCCTGCTCAACGCAGAAATCCAAATCAAAGCAGACCTGACAGATGGAGGCCCAATTTTTTCTTGAATGCTTTTCCAGTTTTGGAACGCTCACCACCTCTTGAGGCAGTTGGTTCCACTGTCGTACTGCTCTAACAGTTAAGAAGTTTTCCCTAATATTCAGCCTATATCTGACTTCCTGTAGTTTCAGCCCATTATTATGCATCCTGCCCTCTGGGATGATCGAGAACAAATCCTTCCTTTCCTCTTTATGATTAACTTTCAGGTATTTGAAGAGTGCTGTCATCATATCCTCTCTTAGTCTCGTTTTCCCAAGGCTAAAGATGCCCAGTTCCTTCAGTCTTTCCTCATAGGGTTTGGTTTTCATGCCAGTTTGCTCCAGTGAAGGCTGGGGCACTGTTGGTGGCACCTTCATCATATCTGGGGAATTAAAGAGATTACCATGTTGATTCTATGAGGGACGGGTTAGGGTGTTACATAAGTTGAGATATGAGCTTCACGTTGGAACAAATTGGGGCCTGGGAACTAAAGAATGAGTGAATGTTACTCACAGGACTGGAGACGCCGGGGGAAAGGGAGAGAAAGAGCTTTAAAGCAGGGGTTCCCAACCTGAGGCCAATGGGCCAAATCTGGCCCATGCTGCCATTTCTTGTGGCCTCCTACCCCTCCAAAGGCATTTAAGAAACAAAACAGCCACCCCTTTGAAGCTGTTAGGACAAAATGGCCACCCCAATTGTGCAGGCAGGGCAGAATGGCCATTCAGCCCTCAAAGCTGACTGAGAGAGCACGACCTGGCCCCCAGTTTGAAAAGGTTGGGAACCCCTGCTTTAAAGGAAGGGTGAAACAGGCAAACAAGCTGTTGGATTATAATGGATAAAAAGAGAATGGATAATAAGAACCCCTGTGGCGTAATGGTCAAACTGCAGTTGTCCAGTCGGAACTCTGCTCATGATCTGAGTTCAGTTTTGATGGTCTCAAAGTTGACTTAGCCATCTATCCTTCCAAGGTCAGTAAAATGAAGATCCAGCTTGTTGAGGGCAAAAATGCTAATTATTTTTATGAACTGCCCAGAGAGTGCTCCGAGTGCTAAGAAGCAGTACGTTAATAGAAACAACAATGACAATAATGTTGATGGGGCATGAGGTTGCATAAGTAAGGTGTGCGAGGGGCCTTTAGCCAGTTGTTAAGTTTTCCTGGCACTTCACCATTTTGTGTTGCCAAAATCTGAAGAGCTAAAAAGGAGGGAAAGAAGCGGAACTAGGTGGAATAATGAATCAGTTATCAGTTGGAAAGGGATGAATTGGTTTGAAGTAACCAACTAATTTTTGGGCTTTAGGCATTCAGTTCCAGCTACATTGGCCAAAACTGTCTTGATTTAGGTCAGCTGGAAATAATAACAGCTTTAGGAAGAATAACTGTGTTCCTCAGATGCCCTTATTCGAAGAAAGTAACCATTCACCACTGAATCTGTGGGAATTTCCAATTACGATAGGATGCGTGTTGTTGTTTTTGAGCATGATTCCAGCTTGTGGTGTCTGTTTTCACATTTTTTATGTTAACACCCATATTTCTCTGCACAGTAAATAAAAAAAGGTGTTATATATGTTTAGGTACTATGGCCTCAGCATTGATTGCAAATAATATGTGAACACCTCCTTCAGCCAATCCTCATATATCATGTCTCATCTTCTAAATCTCCATAGAAATTATAGTAAAGGTAAAATGTTTCCCTTGCTCAAAAGCCAGGCATGTCCCACTCGATGGGGTGGTGCATCTGCAGACATTTCTATGGACATGTGGCAGACATGACTGGACACCAAAGCACACTGAATGCTGTTACCCTTCCTGCCGAAGTGGCACCCATTTATCTACTTACAATTTTCTTGCTTTCATACTACTAGGTTAGAAGGAGCTAGGACAGGCGACGGGAGTTCACTCTGTCACCCAGCACTCGGGTCTCAAACTGCTGAACTGCCGACTATCCAGTCATCAAGTTTGGCATTTTAACCACTAAGCCACCACGGCTTCCACAGAATTTATATCGCCACTCTAATGTCAACTTGAAGATAAAAGGAGTTGTGTTCTTGAGAACCTATTTTAAAAACTCAATTGAGAAAGAAAATGCAATTCTAACTAGCTACATGGTGTAGTATTAGACACACACAATCTGTGCATTCTGCACCACTTCTTCTTTGACAAGACTTTATAGAACTGCACATTGCTGTGGACAACAAAGAATTCATTGATTACAACACGTTGTATCTTTAGAGGGGATGGTGTTGGATAGATAATTCAGGGATTTAAGTATCTGGCTGGAGTTTAATTCCCCACTCTGTCTCTTAGGAGAAAAACCTACCTGTGTAGCTTTGGGTAAGATGCACAGTCGCAGGAAATTCCTAGAAGGGAGGTTGGCATAAATCCGAATCAACTTAACAGCAATTATTACTTATTATTATCTATGTTCTTAGGGGCTGCGGTGGCTCAGTGGTTAAGAAGCTCACCTTGTTAGCTGGAAGGCTGGCAAGTCAGCAGTACAAGACCAAGGTACTGCATGATGGATTGAGCGCCCATCTCTGTCCCAGCTCTTGGGGACATGAAAGGAGCCTCATTTGGGCGTTCCCTGAGTAGAGTTTCTTCCACAAAAATCCTTTCAACTCAGAATAATTTCTGGCACAAAATTATTGTTGTTGTTGTTTTATGTTCTTTGTTTTTCTTAGTATGGGATAGTACAGCTTTATGATAAACAAAGTATTTTCTTAGGGAAGAAAGATAGCAACCTGAATGAGAAGCCAGGCAGACAAAGGAGGGAGGTGATGATATTGGTTGGATTTCAACCCATTTTATTGAACTTGCATAAGAATGCTGTCCTTAAGTTTGTCTATGGGAGTTGTGTTGATGTCAAAAAAAAAACTTGCCAGGGTCACATTTTCATACAGATGAACTGCTTCTGAACTGCCTCCAATCTGCTGCATAGCACTCAACCAAGCGGGTTCGGTTTTAAAAAGAATGAGCAAAATAGTATAAATAGTATCCAAAACAAAACAATGATAGGACAAATCTTTGGGTCCCAGATGGCGATTCAATTACAGATGTCTTCAGTTTATCAAGGCATTCCTTTTTCTTAAAAATAAACTTCTCAGCTTTACATAAGACCTACTTCCTTTGAATTACAGTTAGAGCTGTTTGTCTAGCTTGAGTAGCAGTAGTAGTAAATGACAGAGTAAACTAAAGTTTCTCAAATAGGGCTTTCCCTCAAATACCACCACCACCACCCCTTTCTCCTCAAACATCTCATTTCCCACCCACCCCCAACCCCAGCGTGGAATTAATATGAATCATGGATTTGGTATAATTCCTTCTCTGCTCCTTTCCCCTGTCTCTCTGGCTTTGAACTGGAAGTGATTTCACTCAACCAAAGTCAATCAGCATATCAGTTTTAATCAGATAAAGCTTTCAGCTTCTGCTATCTTAATTGCTCTACCCATCATGCCTCACAGCTGGCTAGAAGGCCAAGAGGCTTTCACGATTCCACCCGGTTGGAGGAGCGTGTTGATACGCGATAGCCCATTTCTGCTCGATGGCGTTTTTAGTTGACTTGGATTTTCATTTAAGACCAGTTATAGGTTTTGCGCTGAAGATGAAAACAATACGTCTCTGTTTCTATTGCCATTCATGTCTACTTTTGTTTCAGCTTAAAATAACAGTTTGCCAGAGGCTGTTTTCTTAACACTGGCTAAGCTTCAATGCAGGGCCTGTGGAAAATGTTTGTGTTGGGATCGCCATGGTCCAAGATAATAAGGATGTGATGATGTATAGGTGAATTCCTCCTCCTTGAGGCCCCTGTGACAGAAGGATTAGCCCTGTCCTTATCTTCTAAGACATCTGGATGAGTGTCTGGGTTTTAATTTCACAATGAAATCACCGGGGACTAGAGTTATGTTATGTGCTTATGAACAAAGTGGAATATCCCTCGTAAGGACAAGAGCGGATTACCTTAGATAACTTGACTTAAACCAGAGAACATTTGAGAATGTTGAAGAGAGGGAAAAGGTCCCACTAATGAAAACAAACAGGGAGCCTAAATTTGTGCCCTGTGTACTAAACATCTAAAAGCACTGGAGGGGGTGAAATATGACCACATGAAAACCAAATGCTAAAGCAACAACCGAGGCCAACTTCAAACTGTCCAAGACAACTACCAGCCGCTAAGCCCCTAATGGGAAAGGTAGACCATCCACAAAAAGGTTGGCCCAGAATTGGCTGTTTGAAAACAAAAATCCACTTCCAAGCAATTAAGCACCTTTTAAGAGGGCTGTAGAACTGGTAGTAAGAGATGGAGGATGGGGTGGAGGGGCCAGAAAAGCTGTTCAGCTCCATGCTTACTTATTACCCGTAACAGAATTTAGGGGTACACAGAAAGATCCTCCTTGAAGATCGTGGTATTTTTGAACCACAATTGGGTGTACCCTGGTAATGGCAACCTTGTGTTGTCGGCTAATCGTTCTCACACAAGGCTAGCATACCTGTCAACCTTCCCGGATTTCCCGGGATTTCCCGATTTTCAGCGCCGATTTGCGCCATTTCCCGTCCGCAACTGCCAAAACCCCAGAATTGGCAGCGGGGGGGGGGAGAGGTACTGTGCATCCCTTCTGCGCAGATCGCCTTCCACGCATGCGTAGAAGGCTTTTACACTTACATAGAACCCTTCTACGCATGCATGGAAGGTGATCTGCGCAGAAAGGGATCATAGAAGCCTTCTACGCATGTGTAGAAGGGTTCTACGCAAGCGTAGAATGGTTCTACGCAAGTGTAAAAGCCTTCTACGCATGCATAGAATTCGATCTGTGCAGAACCGTTCTGCGCAGGTCCCGTAGAAGGCGACCTGCACAGAACCATTCTGCGCAGGTCCCGTATTTTCCAGAGCCGCGGTTGGCAGGTATGGGCTAGGCGAAAGGAACTGCAGAATGAACTCACCAAAAGGTTATTAATTTTTGGCAGTTTCACATCTGGCCTAGACATGGAAGAATTCCATATCTCTGGATCTTCATCCTTTCTTGTCTTTTGAGTGTGAAACTTGGTTCAGTCGTGTTTTGACATTACAACCTGTGTGTTTTTATGTGGATCCATTTTGAAACTGCATTGTGGACCCTGGGTTTGAAAGAAAAGAGGGAATATAAATTAGATGCATGGATAAGCAAGTAAAAAAAAATTGAGCCTGCTGTGTCTCTGTTGGTACCGGCGCAGTGTTTGTGAGAACCTCTTTCCAACTTCACTGCCCATGGCTCTTATCAAAACATGTTTGTACTGCCTTGTAAGGAGGTACAGAGTGTTTTATAATAGCTGGGTTGTGAAATTATCATCTCCCAAACTGCAAAGCTATGTTGGATGCTCATAATCTCACAATAATAGAGGGTTGCTATATCCACTGCCTACAGCTTCAACGGTCATTAAATACCACAACCTGGCCCTATCCAATGCAAGAGCTGGATCTTGTCTCTCTTCCAAGTTGTTCAACCACACATTTGTTAAGGGTTATCAGTAGAATGCCTCATTGAATATGCAAAGGAAAGGCTCCCTTGCAATCTAGTGCAGTTCTGCTGCTAAGTAAAATGAAGCAAGACACAGCCTCTAGCTTCAATTTTGAGACCATAAAGCAGGGGGTCCCAACCTAAGGCCTGTCACCCGTGGGCTGTATCTGGCCCATGGTGCCATTTCATATGGCCCCCCACCCCTTTCAAGGGCATTCAAAAAACAAAATGGCCACCCCATTGAAGATGTCGGGACAAAATGGCCATCTGGCCCTCAAAGCTGATTGAGAGAGCGTGACCTGGCCCCTGGCTTGAAAAGGTTAGGAACTCCTGCCATAAATGCTATCAGATATTTATTTGTCCCTGAGGGAGTGGACAGGTCCCTCGCAATCTGTTTGCGCCACTTTAGATCCTTGTCCTGCCTGGCTGGTGAAAGCCTCCAAGGTGATGACAGGTGGCTGGGTTGGGGCAATAATTAATTCTTCACTTCGGGAGGGGGTGTTCCCTGCACCATTAAAACATGCTTTGGTGCGCCCACTCCTGAAGAAATCATCACTCGAACCCAGCAGTACTAACTAACCATAGACCTGTACCCAACCTTCCCTTTTTAGGGAAGGTACTGGAGAAGGCAGTTGTGTGGCAGTTACAGGAGGTCCTGGATGAAGCGGATTATCTGGACCCTTTCCAGTCAGGATTCAGGCCGGATATGGCACAGAGACAGCATTGGTCACACTGATGGATGACCTCTGGCAGGAGCGGGATGGAGTACTGAAGCTGGATACCTCATCATAGTCCACATTCTACACAAAACACACAGGAGACCCGACATTAGGCTTTTAAAAGAAATCAAAAATGGGTCAGACAAGTTTGCTCACTTTTAATTTCATGGTCTGGGTGCTGGGGGCATGGCTGTACTTTTGGAAATACTGTCCTGCTAAATCAGGGATTCTCAATCTGCGGCCCGTAGGCTGAATGCGGCCCATGGCACCATTTCATGTGCACCACCACCACCATGACACCAGGAAGTGCCATGTAGTGGAGGAAGGGCAAAATGGCCATCTGGCCTAAGAAACTGTCTGAGGGAGCATGACCGGCCCCCGGCTTTAAAAGGTTGAGACCTCCTGTGCTAAATGCAAATCCATCCACTAGTGGGGCTCGCCTCTCTAGCACAAGGAAGAGGGACTTCTCCGTGTCCAAGTACGGGGTGCAGGCGAAAGGGTGACCACCGTTGGGTGGCTGGTTTAACGGAAGCCTCCCCCTTTGGTACCTTCGGGCCCTGCATCCTTTTTTTAGGGGGTGGGTGGGGGTTTTTTAATTCAGTTTTTAACTATGTTAGTTTTTATATATGATTGTAAACCACCCTGAGTCGGCCTCGGCTGAGTGGGCAGTGAAGAAATCGAACAAATAAATAAATAAATAAAGTCCATAAATGACAGTTTGTGCTTTTTAACTCTCTCACCATTCTTATCTAAGCTTCTCGGTTTTTTAAAAATAATAAAAGACCCAGAGTAAACATTGGGATTGTTATAGGGACCGTCAATACCCATTCCCCACCCGTTCTGTGGCCTACAAATGGTTCCAATTTGCCCTGATAATTAAATATAACCATTTAAGGGTTTCCACTCAGATCATTTTGCTGCTTTGGAATTTCACTGCCCTTTTTCCCTCTCTCTCTCTCTCCTTTTCAAAAGAAATCCAAGAAGAAGAAGAAAGAAACCCAACCACCAGTCTGAGTCACCCCCAAGTGAGAGTTGAAAGAAAAGAAAGACGCCAGCTAAGCAAACTCCAAAGCTCAGCTCAAGTGGAGCCGGGACGAGACAAGTCAGAAATTGTAAATATGGATCTGAGAATAGTGTAAAAAGGATTAAGGATCTTTGTCACATGAAGAGCGAACCTTCGCTGGGTGAGCAACAACTGATCAAAGTTGCATGCAGCAGTTTGTAAATATGCTAATCTTCATGTTTACACAGAAGTGTCAGTGCTTGCTTTACATTACAAAGAGAGGCTCTCGTATAGTGGAAGATTAATTAATTCCCAGCCCTGTGATCATTTGTAAATACTGGTCATACCGGTACCCTGCCCTCTTCATCTGTTTGATCAGCTACAAGCAAGGTGTGTGCAGGCTGAGATGGATTGTTCCAAGATACTTCAGTGACAAGCCTATCTGAAACATGAACACATGTTAGACTTTTCCCTTTGTACGGGGTGGTTCAGTGGTTAAGAAGCTTGACTTGTTAGCTGGAAGGCTGGCAAGTCAGCATTTCGAGACCTGGGTACTGCATGACAGATTGAGCACCCATCTCTGTCCCAGCTCTTGAGAACATCAAAGGAGCCTTATTCGGGTGTCCCCTGTGTAGAGTTTCTCCAGCAAAAATTCTTTCAACCCAGAATAATTTCTGACATGAAAATATTATTACTTTTCCATAGTGAGAAGGGGACTGCGGTGGCTCAGTGGTTAAGAAGCTCGCCTTGTTAGCTGGGAAGTCAGCAAGTCGGTAGTTCAAGACCTGAGCAGTGCATGACGGCATGAGCACCCGTCTCTGTTCCCAGCTCCTGCCAACTTAGCAGTTCAAAAGCAGGAAATTGCAAATAGATAAATAGGGATCACTTTGGTGGGAAAAAGATATTGGGGACATAAATGGAGCCTCATTCGGGTGCCCCCTCAGCAGAGTTCCCAAACAAAAAAAAATCCTTTCAATCCATAAAACACCTTTGTGTGCATCTGACATGATTTTAAAAAAAAAAAATAGTGAGAAGAATGGGGAAGAATTTTCCAGGGCATTTGAGAGAGTTTTCCCCTTGGTAGATTTTTGTTTTTAAAAGCCAAAGTATTTTTTGCAAGATGCCAATCTGTCACCCGAATAAAGCACTCAATTTTGCAAAAAAAAAAAAAAAACAGCAAAGTCGCGGTGCAAATTTTGCACAAGATTGCACCGTACAAACAACACAGCGTTGCCCAATTTGCAGGACATGACCGTTTGCCTGATAGACTCCATCCCATCTGCAAATGGCACAAATTAGTGCAAACTAGGCATGTCACAGTTTTATTTCACAGTTTGAGGGCTTGGCTGTAAGGAAACTGGCCAAAAACCTATTTTGAAAGCATGTGTGCAGAAGGGGCTTTGCTGAGTAGCATTTTCCTGCTGGACAGCAAAGTATGAAGTGCTTCTTTCTTTGTGGTCATGCCTGTGCTGATCGCCCGTTTTGGCTGTCAAGCTAAAAGCCTACTTGGGCCAGTGCCAAAAACATTCTGAATAACCCATCACACCATACCAAGAAACAGTTTTTCCCAAGGTCTCAGCTTTTTGCCTCATCTCTGATGCTTCACAGTCATTTCTTTTCTTTTCTTTTATGCATGACTTTTTCTTTCAATTGTGCTAGTCCGACGAGTGACCTATGTTATCTGCTGTAGGGAACAGGGTCATATCACCAAAATCGGTGTAGGGGTGTGGTCGCAACGACCATGCCTCCCCCTTGCTGCAGGAGCTGCTTTGGCTACCGGTGTGCCTCTGGGTACAATTCAAGGTGCTGGTCATTACCTTTAAAGCCCTACGTGGTAGTGGGCCAGGTTACTTATGAGACCGCATCACCCCAAGGACATCAGCCCATTCTACTAGAGCAGACCAAAGGGGCTTTTCGGTGGTTGCCCCGGCCCATTGGAACCTCCTGCTGACTGACCTCTGTGTGCAATTAGATCTCCCAGCATTTAGAAAAGGCCTGAAGATGATGATGATGATGATGATGATGATGATGATGATGATGATGATGATGATGATAATAATAATAATAATAATAATAATAATAATAATAATAATAATAATAATAATAATAATAATAATAATAATAATAATAATAATAATAATAATCCACCCCTTCCCTTTTCCATAAGAGAGAATGCACTGTTAAATTCCCTGTACCACTTGCACTCCGAACTTTTCACATGAGTAAGAGAAACAGGGTAAGTTGGGTGACTTGAGTGCTCTGTCACCAAATCACCATGCTCCATCTCATGTTTGCATATCAGCAGCTTAATTGCTAATTACAGTTGATTGCTCTTAAGCAGATCCAAAGGAACAACAGTCGTAAAAAGACTAAAGGGAGTGCTATTAACATAGTTAATTATATGACCACTGGCGAGATTACCAACTGAGATAGAAAATGCTCTTGAAGAAAGGGAGAAAAGATATGTTTGGCATTGCTTAATAAGAGCTGCTTGATTACTTCACATCCTTTGTCTTTTGGGAACAAAATAACATTAGAAATCTGATATCATCTGCATTGTGTCTGTTGCTGTAAACGTTTAGCAGAGTGGTATGCGGTGGCCAGCAAGAGGTTTGCACCTGGCAAGGTGGTCCCTTGTGAGAAAAACAGACAGACAGATCTTGGTGCACAAGAAAACTCGAAGTAGCTACATTCAGCAAAGTATCCAATCCAAAAAAGTCAACATCTGTTTCTCTGTGTATGTTTGTGTGTGAGATGGTGGGAGTGAGTATTATGGATTAGACCAGTGATGGCCAACCTTGGTACTCCGGGAGTTCTTGGACTTCAATTCCCAGAAGCCCAAGACAGCACTCCTACTGATCACGGCTTCAGGAAATTTAAGTTCCATAACACCTGGAGTGCCAATGTTAGCCATCATTGGCTTAGACAGTATCTCCCAGACTTGTCTAGGTAAAGGTAAAGGTCACCCATGCTTGAAAGCTATTCATATCCAACTCCTGGGTTCCGTGTTCATATCTGTTTATAGCCAAAGAGCCAGCGCTGTGTGCATTTGCAGACATTTCCATGGAAATGTGGCAGGCATGTCTAGGCACTGGAGTGCATGGAACGCTGTTTACCTTCCCACCGAAGTGGTACCTATTTACCTACTTGCAATTTCTTGCTTTTGACCTGCTAGAAAGCAGGAGCTGGGACAGAGACGGTAACTCACTCCGTCATGCAGTACTCAGGAATCGAACTCTGACCTTCCAGTCTTCGAGTTCAGTGTCTTAACCACTTGAGCCACCACAGTCTTGCCTACATAACCTTTTTCCCTCCCCCTTATGCAGTTCTTATACAAGCATGTCTCTCAGTGTTAATATGACACACCAGATTTTTATGAAACCCACCCTACCCCCTTTCCACAATGGCAAAGTCAAAAGTGCTGACTGAAATTTAGGACTGTTGACCTTTCACACAAAATGGCCATAGGTGTTCCCACAGCTGTTAAATAAACCTCTGTTTATGGCACTATAAATGTAGCACAGGTGAAGATCTGGGTGAGGTAATAACAACTCCCCATTACGGCACAGTTTGTCATTTATACAGCAGCCCAGCGGCATTGCTGGCGAATATTGTTTTACAATAACAGTGCAAAGGGTCTCTGGATTTAACCACTCTTTCTTGTTTATGAGTTGCTTGACCTTTGACCTTCCCAAAGAAGATCAAACCACTTCTGAAAGACCCACTTCTGCCTCCCTCCCTCTCAACCCCCCCCCCCGCCCCCACTTCACCCCACCCCACCAACTTTTCTTTTCTTGTTGAAATCAGGACTCAACAGAAGTTGGCTGAAAAGCAGAGGAAGCTGGTAGGCGCCTGGGGGATTTTTCCAAACAACTGTCCTTGCTCATTTTATAAGATAATCTTGTTGTAACCAGGTACTCACAAATTATCGTGTAAATTCCCAATTAAAAACACAAAATAGGCACTGTAAATCATGACACCAAACTACCACCTTTCTAGATGTAGCATGGAGATTGGGGTGGGCGGTTGAGGTCAGGAACGAGGGGCAAACCCCCCACCACCACCACCACCTCTTTTTAGCAAGGCAGGAGCGAAAGAAAATGTCAGATTTATGTACATGTTGCAGAGAAACAATGAATTTAAAACTATTTCCAGTTTTTTCCCCTCCCCTTGTTCAGTTTCAGAAGGAAGGAAGACCACATTGCTTGTAAAAAAAAAAAGTCACTCCACCCCTCCTGCAGGACCGAACTTGCAAAAATCAGCCTGCTGTTTTGGCACCTGGCCACACCCACCTCTTGCCCCATTTGGAAATTAAGCCGATAGCACTCAGTTCTCACTGGGAAGGTGTGCTTGGCTTTGTTTTGCTCAAGTGGTGGCTTAATTTCAGCCAAATAAACAATACGGATGAATTAAGTGGATTGCTCTGACGTCAGTCCAAAGTAATGGGAAAGATCCATCCGGCTGACTTCCACCAACATGATCCTAGCCTCCACAGCCAGATGTTTCTGCCATCTTCTGGGCGTGGGAAACCTCTCGAACCAGGAGAGCAAGCACCACTTCTGTTTCTCCAGGTTATCCTATTATGGTAATAGAGTAGACCACGGGTGACCAACATTGGTGATCCAGGTGTTTTGGAACTTCTTTTTCCAGAAGCTCTGATCAGTAGGTGTGCTGACTTGGGTTTCTGGTAACTGACGTTCAAGAACATCTGGAGCACCAACTTTGGCCACCCCTGGTGTAGACCATACTGCTAGTGAGTCACCACTGATTGTCAGGCGATGTTTAACTAACCAGACAATCATGAAGACTAACAGCTTTGTGTGGCGAAATCCACAGGGAAGGGTGATGGTCCCCAAGTGGATAAATCCCACTTTAATCCATCTTGATGGAGGGCAGGAGCTTCATCAACACTGGCCTGGAACTGAGGAGGACTTTGTGTGCTAAAGGACTCACGCCCAGAAAGTGACTCACGGAACTGGATCAGTGGTACGGGTGTCACACTGTGATGCAGAAGGCAATGGGAGACCACTGCATTATATTGTTCCCAGGACAATCTTCATGGTTGATCACCATGTTGGTAGCTAATATTTGGAATTTGTTCATTTGTTGCAGCAACAAATTAAATTTTTAATTAAGGCAAAAAAAGTAATACTCTTCCTTCCTTCCTTCCTTCCTTCTTCAGGGCCACCATCAGGCCAGGAGATGATGGGGGTGCCAGGAAACCAATTGTGTGTGCATGCACAAACAAACCATGCATGCGCAGAAAACCACAGGGGTGTGGCGGTGCCGGGAAACCACTGATGTACGCACACACAAACAAACCATGCATGCACATGAAACCAAAGGGGCATGGCCAAAATGGGAGGGGCATGTACCGGGCCCAGAAATTTCTGATGCCGGCCCTTCCTTCCTTTTTTTTTTTTTTGGTAGGGATGGGATTTTATGATTTTTTCCCAGTACTACAAATATCCATATTCTCCATTCTGGGAGTTCTACCTATACAAATATCTGGCTGTGATACATATGGGAGGATGGTTTAAAGTGGAATGCTTTGAGACTTAGCTAGGCCTTGCTTCACCTAAGCTTCCTGCTCAGAAAGAAATCTCCCAACTAGCATTAAGGCACAAAACAGGACGTTTGGATGAAGCCCAGCCTAGCTAAATCTCCAAACCTTTCAACTGTAGCCAAATATGATGGAGAGGACTTTCAGCTTGCTTTGTTCCACTCAACTCAAGAGTTACCTGGCTTTGTAAAAACAAGGCTTGACACTCTTATTCCAAAATACCATGCCTTCCCATTCTATGAAACAAATTACTGGGAAATTGTGACACTTTGCCATACAAACAAGTTTAGGAGAAAAGCCCCTGGCGAAAACATCCCTTTAGCTGTTCTCTCTATACTTATGTCACACAAAGTAATGGTAATCATCAGATGCATGACTGGAAATGCTGTTGCAGGTTACCTGCTCAACATGCACAAACGATCCCAACAATTTATTAAAATCGTTTACCACACTCTGCAAATGCACATCTGCCAAGAAGCCCCACCTGGCTGCCGATAGCAATCAGCTAATGCGGCTCTTGAATCTCCTCCTTCTGCTGTGCATTTCTCCATTGTCACCCGGGGAAACTGGTAAGCTAAACAAGAAAGGCTTTGCCAAACATGTTCTTGGTATCTGGATAATCTGTTTGAATGTACATTATTAACTTTGGGCCAGGCCCTAGGTTGCTTCTGCTGCTCCCGTGTTGTCAGCACATCATGATCTGAAAGGTGATTTTTCTTGTTGCAAGATTATGATGCTCTTACACAACCCAGTGCAAGACTTCCAGAATTATACCTCAATCACACTAGACAAATTTGCACTGGCTACTGTGGCTTTCTGTGGCTTAGGGATGCATTTCAGTAGGAGTCCATCAGAAGACTCATAACCAAATTACATGATCTGCAGTCATGAAATCCAAGATTAAATTTTGAAGTAGGGCTGTTGGAAATTTTAAACCATGAACTTAACAGCCATAAACACTCTCTGGGCAAATTGGTCTGTATGCGCCTCCTTAAAGGTAAAGGTCACCATTGTTCGAAAGCCAGTTGTATCTGACTCTAGGGTTCAGTGCTCATCTCATCTCAGCCAGCGCTGTCTGCTTCTGTAGACATTTCCATGGTCATGTGGCAGGCATGACTAGACACCGGAGCACATGGAATGCTCTTTTACCATCCCACTGAAGTGGTGCCTATTTATCTACTTGCAATTTCAGGTAAAGGTAAAGATTTCCCTTGCTCGAAAACCAGTCATGTCCGACTCTAGGGGGCAGTTCTCATCTCTGTTCAAAGCCAAACAGCTCGCGTTATCTGCATCTGCAGATGTTTCCATGGTTCTGTGATAGGCATGACTAGATGCCAAAGTGCACGGAATGCTGTTCCCACCAAAGCACTCCCGCAAAAATCCTTTCAACCCTGAATAATTTCTGACATGAAATTACATAGTACCTTTTTATCTACTTGCAATTCCTTTGAATTTCAAACTGCTAGGTTGGCTGAAGAAAGGACAGATGGTGGGAATTCACTTCATCGCACAGCACTCAGGTCTCAAACTGATGACCTGATGACCTTCCTGTCATCACGTTCAGCTTCTTAACCAGTAAGCCACCGTGGCCCACTAGCAAACTGAAGAGCTGGCAAATAAACATGTCGCAAAGCTGAGTGTTGAAATAATATTTCTCAGCTCTCTTGAAAATGTTGGAAGAGGTGGTGAACTGTGTGCTGGGGTGTCCCCACGGGTGCCTACAGAGAGGGCTTCGAGTGCCACCTCTGGCACGCGAGCCATAGATTCACCACCACTGGTGTTGGAGTTGCCAACCTAGGACAACTGTTGTAACCAAAACATCTTCCTTCTTCAGTCCCCTTCTTCTGCAAAGTTGTTATGCACAAAGATTCCAGCTTTTCTCCAAGTCTAATTGAAAATGGGGGGGGGGCATTCTCAGATCATAACTTGGAAGAAAACAGCACTTAGACATGTATTATTGAATAGATAATATTAGAAATATGATTACATCCAGACCCTCAGTCTGTTGATCCATAACAGGAAGAGCGCCCTTCTTTTTGCGAAAGCAGAGCTAGTGTTGCAACACAAGAAAGTCCACAGAGGCAGCCTGCCATTATATTCTGATCCATGTGCATCTTGTTATATTCCAATTTGTTTGGAAGCTTCTCCCCAACCACCCGTCATCAACCTTTGCCCACAGTTCCCCAGGGACACGCAGTTCATGTCACAGGAAAGACCCCGTTTGTGGTGGTTTGCAAACAATGTGTTCCATATAACTCCCACATTCAACCCAAACAGATTTCACAGTTCACCATCCATCTTGACTGAGTGGGAAGCAAACCTTCAACCACAGAGGCAAGTCAACCTGAATTGTCTTTGTTATCGGCATACGATCAACAACAGCAAAGTAAATCCCCGCCCTACCTCAAAGTTCCTCCATTACAAATTTACTCACAGGTTCCCATAATGCTGCCTGCAGAGAGCGAGAAGAAGAAGAAAGCCAAATTGCAGTGAGGTTCGGCCCGACGGAGAAATCTTTTAAAAATTCAATTGCAGAAAAAGATGAACAAATAAAGGGAATCATAGAATCTTGTTAATTCTTGTTTTCATTGCGACAAAGTCTCTGCTCTATGAAACAAAAGGTGGCTCAATGGTTAAGAAGCTCACCTTGTTAGCTGGAAGGCTGGCAAGTCAGCAGTTCAAGACCTGGGTACTGCATTACAGATTGAGTACCCATCTCTGTCCCACCTCATGGGGACATGAAAGGAGCCTCATTTGGGCATCCCTGAGTGGAGTTTCTCCAGCAAAAATCCTTTCAACCCAGCATAACTTCTGACAAAAAAATTATTATTAACAGGCTGTGGTGGCTCAGTGGTTAAGAAGCTTACCTTGTTAGCAGGAAGGCTGGGAAGTCAGCAGTTCAAGACCTGGGTACTGTATGACAGATTGAGTACCCATCTCTGTCCCACCTCATGGGGACATGAAAGGAGCCTCATTTGGGTGTTTCCTGAGCGGAGTTTCTTCCGCAAAAATCCTTTCAACCCAGAATAATTTCTGACACAAAATAATAATAATAATAATAATAATAATAATAATAATAATAATAATAATAATAATAATAATAATAATAATAATAATAATTATTATTATTATTATTATTATTATTATTATTATTATTATTATTATTATTATTATTATTATTATTATTATTGGGGGTTTGTATAGTTTTATGTGAAACTGCCTTAGCTTCTTACAAATTAGTTAAAAACTACATTAAAACTATTATTATTTTCACAATGAGAGAATTGGAAGGAAGAGCCATTCTTGCATCCTTACTTGTTGATGGTGTATAACGTCCTTGCTTTCAAATAAAAATTGAGAAAACTGTTTGATCTAAATAGATTTTTGTTTTAAAAAATTGTAAAGTTGATATAACACTGGCAACTCTGCACAGGTATCTTTGTTGTTCCACTGGATCATTATTTCAGTTGTTTCTTGCTAGGTTCATGACATTAAAACAAGCCACATATGAGCCAAAATATAAATAGGTAAAGATAAAGGTTGCCCTTGCTCAAAGGTCAGTCATATCTGTCTCTAGGGTTCAGTGCTCATCTCTGTTAATATCCAAAGAGACAATACTGTTTGCATCTGCAGACGTTTCCGTGGACATGTGGCAGACATGCTTAGACATCAGAGTGCACGGAACACTATTTACCTTCCCACCAAAGTGGTAACTATTTTTCTACTTGCCATTTCTTGCTTTCGAACTGCTAGGTGAGCAGGAGCTGGAGCAGAGATGGAAGCTCACTCTGTCATGCAGCACTCGGGTCTTGAATTGTTGACCTGCCAACCTTCCAGTTCTGAAGTTCAGGGTCTTAACCACTAAGCCACTGCAGTCCCCAAAATATAAATAAAGATACATAAAGTCCATTGCTAAGATTGTCAAGTACCCAGTTCTGGTCTCAGAAATGCCTATATGTCTAGTATTTGTTCTTTTCTTGCCCCTTCAGCATGTCAGGAAACTTAATCATGGGTTAAATTACCAGGACCATCCTTGAGTACCAGAATGTTTCACTGCTATTCATTTTGAGTGGGCTTTATTATTTTTTGACAATGAAACGTAATTAAAGAGGGCATCGTCTTCATGTTATGGTGCCTCTAGGAGGTCCAGCTTAATGTGGAAAGGGCACGGTAAAAGTTGCTTAACCTTCTACAGATTGAACTTCCTTAACATTTTTACATCTTTCCTTTGGAGCATGTCGGTCACAATGATGAAACAATTTAAAGGAGGAAAGGTCATGGCAAGAGGGTGAACTTTACATGCAGTTCAGTGTCATAAAAGCCTCCTAAAGGACCAACAAGGGGATTGGTCAGCTTCACGCTTAAAACTTTCACAAACAAAGTTTGGTTTCGGAATTCGGTGGGACCCTACATGAAAGACGGTCAATCAAATATATGGATTTGGGAAAGAGATAATATTTTCAGAACAATAACTTTGATTTCTCTTTCCCTGCAGAATCTTTTAGTCTCTGATTCTTCCAGACATATTACAGAGTTAATGTTTTATTCACACTAGGTTTGAAGAGGTTCTGCAAGGGAAGAGAAAACGTATTCCTGACCATAATCATTCACTCTAGAATAGGCCCATTGAATCAATGTGGCTTTAGCATATCAGCTTCTCTGTAAGTTCAATTGTTTTAAATGGGTGTACTCCAACTGCAATTTACTATGTTAAAATAAGTCACAGTTAGAGCAAGCCCATTTGAATCAATGGAATTTATGGAGAAGTTGACTCGCCCAATCCTCATTGATTTAATTGACCTACTCTAGTGCGGTCTACTATGCTAAGAAAAAGGATTTTGGGCTCTGTTGCTTATCAGAATATCTGAATGGAGAATCAATCAATAGAGCAAACTCAATGAAATAGATCAGTCATTCCCTACCTAACCTGTATAGAACTTCTAGCTGAAATTAACGTTTCATGAATATGAATAATTGCACTACAGGCCCTGCAAGTTTAAACCACAATAAAAAAAAGATAGTGTTGAGGTACCACCCTACCCCTGGACACACCTGATCTTCTCTGATTTCAGAAGTTGAGCAGAATTGGGCCTACTAAGGATTTGGGTAGGAGACTGGTAAGAAATATGAGGAATCTCTAGTTGACAACAAAAGAATCTGACCTGGAATCCCATAATTAATTGCCGCCAGACAAGTTAGGATTCTTGGCCTAGATGGATCAACACAAAGCAGCTTCCTGCTTTATCTTAAATTTATTATTGCCACCATAGGTCAGCCATGAGCAGCTAGCATTTCATTGATGACATTGGGTATTGGCTTTCATTTTCGTTTGATTTGTTATCTTCAGGTGAACATCTCAGGTAGCTGGTTCATTCTTGGGGGGAAATGATGAGGGATGAATGATTAAGTGTATCTTAGCAAATACAATCAGTATTAAGCAAGCATGTAATGAGGAGATAAATGATTATTTATGAAAGATGATCCTAATACTGTTCTCATTATCTGGAGAACATATGATTTACATTTCTCCCAACAAATAATCATTGGTTCATTGATGTCCTAGTGTGATACGGAATGAGGCACCGTCATCTGGCTGTATGGTTTCCAAAATTCATCACAAAACTGCATTAAATATCTTATACACCATGTAATTGTTTCCAGCAAACACCAGGAAGGCACTAATTGTGCCGTCAAGAGTTAATTTATTCTCAGCAAGCCTGTGCATTGTAGATATTTATCTCCCAGATAATGCAACCGTTGCACAGGTTAAGTGCTTTTAAAACATAAACTAGTCACTGATTTGAATATCTCCGTATCACTTTGTAGCTAACCAACAGGGTGGTTTAAGGATTTGAGGTTAAGGGAGGTAATTAGTGTATGCCCTAAATGTAGGGTCAAACTATTCCAGCAAAATGAGGTTAAAATAGCTGTGCTTTGCGTAGTTGCCAGATGGTTGAGGGAGTCTGTGAAAATATCATAGGTGTCTTCTCTTATGATTTGTGGGAGTTGCTTTTTCATGTAACTTGGCCCTTAGTTGTTTATGGCTTTCCACACTAAGGGTGGGGTAGGTCAGTGGGATGAAGCACATAGCCGCACAACCAGGAGTCAGGAGTTTGAATCTCCAGTGTGCATCTCAGAAAATGGGCCACCTAGACATTGTTTGGTTTGTGGTGACTACTGTGGTGTTACACATTCTGCTATCTGTGTGGTCTTGGCCAAGTTGCATGGCCCCAAAGAGAGAGGCGGGTAAGCCATTGCAGAGAAGTGTGCCCCTAGAAAACCCTGGGAAGGGTTGCCATAAGTTGGAAATGACTTGATAACACATAATTATTTTTATTGAACATCCAGATAGACACCTTACACTTTCCTAGCAATAGATAGGATAATGAGCTAATACTGGATGAGCTAACTGTAGAATATCTTTCTCCCCTCCCTTTAGCAGGTGATACTATTCAACTAGTGGAACATACAGTAAAACAGTGTTGTGACATTCCCCCCCCCCCCCCCGCCCCCAGTCTGAACTGGGAGACAGGCAGGCTGGCCTTTTGCACAGAAGGAAACTGCCTCTTGTTCAGTAACACTTTCAAACCAAGCTGCATCGAACTGTCTCAAAGGGAATTAGAAAGACCAAGAGTGCACAAGGGACCTGAGAATATGAAGGCAGAGTCAAATCAAATGGGCATAACCTGGACAATTTGAAACAATGTCTGTCTGATCATCAATGATCTCACAACCCATTGGGGGGGGACACCCCTCTTTTTATTCCATAGGTTCTACTTTCATTTTGGTAAATATAAAGGGCACATCAAAATGGCACCGTAAGTTTCCAATGTTCACTTTTTTAAAAGAAAAAACACTCAGCTCTATAACATTAAATCCAGGATGACCAAATTTTACAGAAAGGAGGATCACAGACTTGTTTATCTAGAAAGGGAGTTTCAATATAGATATAGAGGTAGGGGTAGGGGTAGATGCAGAGGTAGAGATAGGGGTAGGGGTAGGGGTAGGTATAGGGGTAGGGGCAGAAGTAGAGGTAGGGGTAGGGGTAGAGGTAGAGGTAGAGATAGAGGTAGGGGTAGGGGTAGGGGTAGAGGTAAAGGTAAAGGTAAAGGTTTCCCTTGCTCAAAAGCCAGTTGTATCCAACTCTAGGGTTCAGTGCTCATCTCTGTTTCAAAGCCGAAGAGCCAGTGCTGTCTGCTTCTGCAGATGTTTCTGTGGTCATGTAGCAGGCATGACTAGACACCAGAGCGCATGGAATGCTGTTTACCTTCCCACCAAAGTGGTCCCTATTTATCTACTTGCAATTTCTTGCTTTCGAACTGCTAGGTTGGCAGGAGCAGGGACAAAGACGGGAGCTCATTCCGTCTTGCAGTATTAGGGATTCGAACTGCTGACCACCCGCCTTCCAGTCAGCGTCTTAGCCACTTGAGCCAATGGATATAGTAAAGGAAAAGGTCTCCCTTGCTTGAAAGCCAGTTGTGTTTGATTCTAGGGGGTGGTGCATTTACAACCAAAGAGCTTGTGCTGTCTACATCAGCGGATGTTTCCATGGTCAGGTGGTAGGCATGACTAGATGCCGGAGCTCATGGAATGCTGTTACCATTCCCATTGAAGCGATACCTACTTATCTACCTGCAATTTCTTGCTTTTAAACTGCTAGGTTGGCAGGAGCTGGAACAAATGACAGGAACACTATCTCCATCGCACGACGCTCGGATCTCAAACTGCTGACCTGCCAGCCTTTCCGTCGTCAAGCTCAGCATCTTAACCACTAAGCCACCATGGCCCTTATAGATATAGATATGACGAAATGATGTTGTAATGAAATAAACATTGGGATGAAAACATGATCTAAAACAAACAGCAGGTAGCACACGCCACTTTTAATTCTCCTGTCTCAATAATAACATATAATTAGGAAAGGAAATGCTGTAAATGCCAAATCAAAGCCACCTTAGTGGGGCAGGTTTAGAAATTGACTGATCAGAACACAACAAGGAGCCTCAGCAATCAGTAAGTTTTAAAAATCTGGGACTTTAACATGATTTTTATTGAACTGGCAGGGACAATTTTTCTGACCTTGAATCCGGGACAATCCTGGTTTTCCGGGACGTATGGCAACCCTAGCTGGGGTGTGGGGTGTGGACAGTAGGTACCAGAACTGGGAAAGACACAAGCTCTCACATTCAAACCATAAGAAGATTTTTTCCTTGAATGGCTCAGGAATCTTCTGAAGATGGTTTTCATGAGACACAGAGGAGAAGAAGAAGGGAAGAACGTTCCTGAAATTTCCATTTAGGTAAAAGTAAAGGTCACCCTTTCTCGAAAGCCAGTTGCGTCCGACTCTAAGAGCCAGTACTCTCTGCGTCTGCAGACATTTCTGTGGTCATGACTAGACACTGGAGTGCAAGGAACACTGTTAACTTTCTTGCCAAAGTGGTACCTATTTATCTACTTGCAATTTCTCACTATCAAACTGCTAGGTGGGCAGCAGTTGGATAGATGAAGGGAGCTCATTCTGTTGCGCAGCACTCACGTCTCAAACTGCTGACCTGCTAACATTCGAGACTTAAAGATCAGCATCTTAACTAAGCCACTACAATCCCCAAAAACTTGATTTCCCCTGAAGCTTTGCAAACCGTTACAGGTTATAGTCCCACTTTGGAGGCAGACCCACACGGGAAGCTCGACAAAAACTTTGTGAAATTATTGGTGGGGGGGGAGTTTGGGTCATCAAAGACTTGGCACTGCGAGGATGTCCTCTCACCTCAGCCTGAGAACATTCCAGCGTAACAGGTTGACCAGCCATTGGAAGCAGCAAGGCACATGTGTGAAACAACACAGAAAACAAAGGTGCAAGCATTTACCTCAAGCACTGGAAGGGAAATTGCATTGACTCATCTACCACTTGTCACATCCTGCTGTGAATCCGGGCAAAGCAACAGAGACAAACTCTGTGATGGCCTCAAAATATTTCTGAGGATGGACCTCATACCTGGCTACCCTCGCTGATTGACCATCCCCTGACTCATCGCCAAACATGGAAAAGAATTTAATCCGAAGTGACTTAAGTGGGACAAGAGGCTATGAACAGAGAGATTTCTGAGCCAGACCTTTGCATCTCCCTGCTTCCATCTCAAGGGGAAACCTTTCATTCCAGAAATATAAGATTAGATACACTACTGCACAGTTATATTCCCCTCTCCTTCCCCCTCTCCACCTCAGCCCAACGACTTTAATTTGGGTGCCGTATAGCTGCCTACTGATGTCTTCATCAACCGTTGAAAAGCTCCAGGTCAGGAGCTTAGAGATTTGAATATATAATTTGGCTAATTGACTTGAGTGTCCCTTTTGACCATAGTCAATTTCTACTAATTAGAAATAAGGATCATTAGCTAATGGGTGTTAAAACTGCTGAGGAGGAAACGCTGCAGGAAAAAGCCGAGAGCCATTTTCAGGGTTTGAGATATCACTGCTCTTGCCACCCCTGCCTCACCCACTTTATTTAGAGGAGGGGGGGGGAGAGATCCTAAATCTTATCGTGAATTGAACAGAAAGTTCATGTAATCCTTTTGCTGCCCTCGTATACATAGACCCGTCACTTTCCTCTGTAAAGCTTTCAGTAAAGAGAATGGAAATATCATGTTGTAGCATGACTCGTTAAAAGGGGGGCGGCGGGACTAATTATGATCCACAGCCCCCAGGTAGCTACGAGGGGCACAGACGTGACCCACAACATCTTCATTCTTCAAAAAATTAAAAACATTGTTTTTAAATTTGTCTTAAAAATAAATATATTTATTTTATTGTTGGTGCATTGTATGATGTTGTGGTTGTTTATTAAATTGTTTGTACACCACATAGAGTGGCAAATATGGCAGATGGGCAGTATAGAATGTAACAGAGATAGATAGATAGATAGATAGATAGATAGATAGATAGATAGATAGATAGATAGATAGATCCCCTTCTACTTTGGTGGGGCTTACGGAAAATTTAGCCAGATCCACCCCAGAATTACTTTAAACCTCCTTTAAAAAAATACTTATTACAGAAGGTGATGGGAGTTATATTTCCCCAGGAGAAAATTAAGCAAAATATATGGGGATAGATTATCCAGCCCTCCAAAATTGTTCCCAGCAAACAAAAGTATTTAATTTAGTAAGAGGCCATTGCCCCTACCTAGCCTTTAAAATCCCCAAAAGAATTAGAACTTGGTGGTGGTGTGTGTGTGTGAAATGGAACCAAATTATATATAGTTTGAGACCCAGGTGCTGCACAACAGAGTGAGCCCCCGCCATCTATCCCAGCTCCTGCCAACCTAGCAGTTTGAAAGCAAGAAATTGCAAGTAGATAAACAGGTACCACTTTGGCAGGAAAGCAGTGGTGAGCTCCAAAAAAAAATTAATACCACACTGTGGGCGTGGTATGGTGGGTGTGGCCAGCGGGAAAGCCATGCATTGCACCCAATTTAGGACTATATTATTTTGAAACTTGATGGGCGCGGCCAGCCAGAATTTCTGCTACTGGTTCTGGCAAACTGGTACGAACCTGCTGGTGCCCAGCACTGCAGGAAAGGTAACAGCATACCTTGCACTCCAGTGTCTAGTTATGCATGTCACATGACCACAGAAAACATCTGCAGACAGAGAGAGAGCTGTCTCATTGACTGTAAACGGAGATTAGCACTAACCCTTACAGTCAGACATGGATGGCTTTCGAGCAAGAGCAACCTTTATCTTTCCCTAAATGGAAATTTCAAGAACTTTCTTCCCCTCCTCTTACGCTCTGTGCCTCCCAAAAAACAGCTTCAGAATATATCCCTGTCTTTTGGTCTCAACGCTGGAGATCAGCCGTGTCCAACTTGCTGTTCTCACCGAGCTCCAACCTAGCTTCCAAGGTTTGCAACCAAGACAAATCATTATGTTCAGAACTCCAGCACACCAGGGATGGGTCATTCTTGTATACTACGAATCTCAATAGGGAGAAAATAATCCAGAGGGAAGATACCTGAGTGACATTTCAACTGACATGTCAAAAAGAATCACAGCCAAAACCTCTCGGCAGAATTTGACTGTATGCTACCTTTCTCTGCATTGATGCTGTTGCTTTGATGTTTCTGCATATCTCCACGACAGGGATGCCCAAACTTTTTGGGTTGCAGGCCAGTCACGTGGTTCAGCAGGCCAGTCAGGTGTTTCCTCCCATTGGTAGTGGAAGTAAAATGCCCCTTGCATGTGCAAAACTCTGCCATAAATGCACCCATGGCTGTCATAAACATGTCTACGACAGCCTCGTGTCATTTACAACAGTGTGTACACATGCAAGGGTGCCTTTAACTTCCAATTCTGGGAGCGGCGAGAGCAGCGCCGGCCAGATGATTTTGCACCATGGGCCAAATGGGATGTAAATAAGAAATATCTGTTATCCATTTTCATGTCATTAGAGAGGCAACAAATTGCAAAAAAAAAAAATGGGAAAATAATATGAAATTAGAATTGGATAACTGGTATAAGGACTTATAGGATATGGCTTTAAATGATAAGTTGATGTGGGGATTCATTTTTTTAAAGTATATTGAAAGAGAATTTATTTATTTATTTATAGTAGCATTTCTATACCACTTTTTTCGCTCGAAAGCGACTCAAAGTGGTTTACAGAGTCAACATAAATAACAAGAGCATATCAATAAATAGCCGGACATCATACAGAAACACAATATAAAATTAGATACAATTCAGCATATTGCAAAAATTCTAATACAGTTCAACATCATAATATCAATAATATCAATTACAGTGCAGCCCAGGTGCTCCAACATCCCCTCGGCCAATGCATGTCCAATCAGAAGTAAAGGCTACAAGAGTTTTCAAGACTGCAAAGCAGAGTTCAATTCTATGGAACAGCTTGTCAAACTCAAAAGCAGAGCTCATTACCATACAATGACTTCCTTCCCTTTAAATATTTTCTTACTCCCATGTACTAACTGGAGATGATAGCAGAAGAGGCTTGTGGGGCAATTATGGGTTGCACTGGCTCACAGGAAAGATGTTACCCATCCTCGAAACAGGGGATTATCGTATTATAATGTTTTTACCACAACAGTGATATGTTGAAATCACCAGGAGAGTAGAGACCGATATGACAATCTTCTTTGTGTCACACCCCATTATTTTACTAATCCTTACAAACAACCCTGTAAAACAAGTCTTAATGTCCCCACCCTTTAGATCTTACAAGCTAATGAGATGACAACTTGCTGATGACTACAGTGAAATCTACACTCTGGCAGATTTCCTGCTTCCCAGCTCAGTCTCCAAGCCACACGAATCTTAAGATCTGAAGGTTGTCAACAGAAATAATGGGGCAAGATCCTTAAATGTGGATTAACAAGATTAGTTACCACTTAAACAAATCTTGGAAGGTAACCTTCTTATTGTGACCACGTGCTATTCACTGAAACTTTATTCTTTTTCCACCAGCAATAACAGATGGTGTCTTCCTTCCCTTTATGATGTGAAACTCTGGACTTTGGAAGTTTGCATGGTCAACAAACATCCAAAAATGACCTTCCATCACTAGAATGTTTAGATCGGTGGAAGACAGTGAAAAAATGGTTGTCAAGCAAGGCTGTATAGATTGCAGGTGAAGTACAGTCAACAGATCCAGATGAAATTGACCTCAGTCTGGTTCCCAACCTTTGGTCCCCAGATGTTCTCATCATTGGCTGTGTTGTCCAAGATGTCTAGGAGCTGCAGCCCAAGAACATCTGGGAGCCCAAGATTGGGAACCACTGGTCTAAAAGCTTTGGAGCATAAAAATATTAAAATCCATTCTTCAAACATTCAATAATCAAGAGATGCAAAAGCAACTCTCCATTCAAACCAAGGGAAAATAAAGCAGTTTTAACTTAACATATAAAAGGATAACACAGTTCATATCAAGTGGATCAACTTGGAGAAGATTCATAACTTGACATTTCACCAGGAAAGCCTTTATAACTTGATCACCATCTGAGTGCCTTTAGGTAGAACGGACTGTAAGGGGCACAATGGATTTGTGCTCTTTCACCTTTGGAAACTTTAGACTTATAATTCCTACTGTCGCTTTTTGCTATTCATGTCAGCTGAGAGGAGCTAAGAGGAGTTGTAGACCATGATGTGTGGAGAGCCAAGGATTCCCAAGAGCTGCTCTAGAGCAGCATTTCCCAACCTTTGGTTTTTTTACTTCAATTCCCATAAGCCTAAATCAAATCCCAAAGCACTGATCAGCCAATATACTGACTTAGGTTTATGGGAATTGAAGTCCACCAGTGTTTTGTGGAACACAGTTTGGGAAGCTCTGCTCTAGTGGGAGCTTCCTTGGGTGCATCAGAGAATAGCTACTGCATCCATCTTTTTTTTACTCCTCTTATAACTCCAGGAACATGAAGATTATATGTTTGACCTCTAATATCAGATGAGAACCTTTACTATCAGGTGAGAACAACATTCAAATCCCCAGAATAGCATTACAAAAATGAAGGACACCACTTTTTAAAAAATACATCGTGACCTCTGAAAGCCAATGAACCAATTGTTTTTTGGACTCTACAGTCATTTCTGGACAGCGAATTCTCCTGTAACGTTTCACCACCTATCAAGAGAGGAATGAGTCAATGTATTTAGGTTGGCTTTCTTGCCAAGGGTGGGAAATGCCTTTCAGCCTATGCTTGTGCTTCAAATAATGCTATTATTCTTGGCAGGCAAATTAGCTGGCAATTGGTGTAGGATGTTGCCTTTGTAATTCTGCAAAATAGTAACGTCATCCTCTAGAGGAGGGATCAGAAGAAGAATAGCTGGCACATATACCCATCTGCCCCACAAACTGGTTAATGGAGGCTGCACCTGGTGCAAAATACAATGGCCTGCATGGTGATGGGGTGTGGGCATTATGCAGGGCCATAGCCAGGATTCAAGATTTTTTTGGGGGGGCGAGGGGGCAAAAAAATTCAGGAGGGGCAAAAATTTCCAGGGGGTGCAACAATGTCACACTCACATATGTAACATTGACACCACAGGGTGGGGGGATGGGCTGTTTGATGTAACTCGAAGCAAACCTATAGGAAATTGTGTGATGTAAATTGGGACATTTACGTAAATCGGGACATGGTTTTAGTTTAAAAATCATTATGTAAGTCAAATTTATGTAACTCGAGGCATATGTAAGTCAGGGTTTTACTGTAATCCTAATTCGGGTGAAATACAGGGCTTTTCCCCTGGCCATGCCCACAGAGTAGGTAGTAAAAAAAATTTGCCCTGTATAGCAATGAAATCGCATAACAATTAGGTTTTTGGAGGTAAATGGCGTCCCACATAACAATTTTCCCTATGGGAAAAATCATACAATTTTTCAATGGAAAGAACCACTTAGCAAAAAAAATATCGCTTTATGATGCATCCCATAGGGAAAATTGCTATATGATGCATGTATCGTATAGCAATTGTTTCGTACAACAATGAGCCCCATGGAACGGATTAAAATGGTATGAGGTACCACTATATTTGTGTCTCAAACTGCTGATGTGCCAACCTTCTGGTCATCAACGACATTGGGGCTGCGGTGGCTCAGTGGTTAAGAAGCTCACCTTGTTATCTGGAAAGCTGGCAAGTCGGCAGTTCGAGACCCGAGTCCTGCATGATGGACTGAGCCCCCATCTCTGTCCCAGCTCTTGGGGACATGAAAGGAGCCTCATTTGGGCATCCCCTGAGCAGAGTTTCTCCTGCAAAAATCCTTTCAACCCAGAATAAGAACTCTCTCTTCTTTTTTATAGTGGGTGGAATGGGTGGGTGGGATATGGGCTTTTAAAGTGTTTTTATGTGTGTTTAGAACTTGTTGTAATGCCGCCCTGAGTCGGGTTCTACCTGAGTGGGCGGCATATATAAATATGACTATTAAATTAAAATAAAAAATAAATTAAATAATTTCTGACACAAAATTATTATTATCAACAACGACATTTATTCTGTTGTTTATTTCATTTGGTCATTTTGTTCTATTGTGTTGCTTTTATTTATTTGTCTGTACGCTGCTCAGAGTGGGAAATATCCCAGATGGGCAGTATAAAAATGTAATAAATAAATAATAAATGAATAAATAAAATAAATAAATTATGCTAAAAGGTCAAGTCTTGACTTCAGCTGTCTCAGTGCCTTTGATCCCACCATGAATTTCCAACACTACAGTTATTTGATGTGATTTTGGCACTTGATTTATTAAGCAATGGGTGGGGTTCGGTCTCTTTGGCAATTTCTGAGAAGCTGACAATAAATCTGACACTCATATCACAGGTGGTGCTGATGTATATTCCCTCCACCTTTTTCCCTTGGATTATGCTGAACTTTGCAAATCAAATACAAATGTTCCTACCTTCCTCTCCCCACCACCCAAATGTGTTTTTGCTCTGGCCGGTACTGCATAAGGTAGATCAGATCTCCAGCACTGTTTCATACTAATACAGCACTTCCATACTAATAAATTTTATTATAACAATAAAAAAGGTCAAGGAAGCAAAGATGGAACAGCCTAGCTTTGTCTAAAATATATATATTTTTGGGTTCTTTTGCCTTAATCCTTTCATATGTTCTGAGATCCACAGAGATTTCCCTCGTGTTGTTCATTAAAAGAAAACCTAGCCTTCCCACCCTCTTCAGATTTTAATATTGCACAGCCAGAGAATGTGAAGGAAAGAGAATTCGAACAAGAATCAACCAGGAAAAGAAAAGTGCAAAGAAATCCTTTTAATTTGGAACTTTGTAATTATATAAATGGGACTGCGGTGGCTCAAGTGGTTAAGATGCTGAACTCGCTGACTGGAAGGTCAGAGTTCGATTCCCGGATACTACATGAGTGAACGCCCGTCTCTGTCCCAGCTCCTGCCAACCTAGCAGTTCGAAAGCAAGAAATTGCAAGTAGATAAATAGGGACCACTTCGGTGGGAAGGTAAATAGCGTTCTGTGCACTCCAGTGCTGAGGCATGCCTGCCACATGACCACAGAAACGTCTGCAGATGCAACAGCGCAGGCTCTTTGGCTATAAACAGAGTTGAGCACTGAACCCTAGAGTCAGATATGACCGGCTTTTGAGCAAGGGTGAACTTTACCTTTAATTATACAAAATGAAAGAACTCAAGAAATTCATTCATAGCTGCAGACCTATCTGTATTCATGGTGGAGTAAACACCTTTGAACTCAATGGTTGAAGTCCTGTTGCTTAGTGTAGTAAAATGGGTTTTATGTTGTATAGTTTTATGTTTATAGTGTAGTATGTTGGGTTTTAATTGGTTTTAATTGGTTTTACTGTTTTATGTGTTTTAACTTGTTGTGAGCCGCCCAGAGTCGGGTTTACCTGATTGGGCGGCATATAAATTTGAATAAATAAATAAAGAAAAAATAAATAAATAAATAAAGTTGCATTACAGTAAACTCAGTAGAGTTTTGGTTAATCAACTCATCATCCTTGAGTCAAATGATCCTTTCTTTAGTTACAACTTGTTATGCTAAGTAGCTCTACATTGCACTAAATATATTTAATACCCTCCCTTTTTCATACAGTTGAAGCTTCTTTAAAAATCACCTTTGCCAGCATCTACCCTGATACAGATATGGTTGCCATATCAGCCTGAACAAATGCCACATCACTGGTTGTTTTTTTTTGTTTGTTTGTTTGTTTGTTTTGGAAGCCAAGTTGAGTCTGGCATGGTTTATATTCAGATGGGAGTCCACCAGGGAAATCAGGGATCTCTGTTAACTTGGGAAGAAGTTGTCCATGAAATCCCAGCGAGCTTCTCCCACCCACAGTTGACTATACTGGTTAAATAAATTAAACAAATAAAAAATATACTGGCTAGATGAAACAATGTTCGGCCTCTGCATAAGGCAGTTACTTATATTCCCATGAACCAAAGATTTTAAATCAAAGGGGATTTGCCTGTATTGTGACAGATTAGCATGGTCCATTTGTCCACCACATTCAGAAAGATCTCACTGGTGGTGGCACCCCAGTTTTAGAATTTCCTTCCATTGAAGATCTGGTTGTCCCTGACACCCATGTCTTTCGGGGCCTCTTGAAAAGCATACATTTTTATCGTTCAATGTTGCTTCTTATATTACTTTGATTGCTCTTGTGACTTTAGGTAAAGGTAAAGGTTTCCCTAGCTCGAATGCCAGTCGTATCCGACTCTAGGGTTCAGTGCTCATCTCTGTTTCAAAGCCGAAGAGCCAGCGCTGTGTGCTTCTGCAGACGTTTCTATGGTCATGTGGCAGGCATGACTAGACACCAGAGTGCAGGGAGCGCTGTTTACCTTCCCACCGACTTTAGATTTGGTTCTTTTACATTGTTTTTATATAGACTGTTACTATCCTGTGATCTAGTTGGACTTCTATATTTATTGTTAAATTCTTCTAGTGATCTTGGGATCCTGTGACACTCTTTGAGATTTGAGATGTGTTGCCGATGCTATGATGTTTATTGGTTTTTTGCTTTTTAATGTTAATTTTGAAATAAAAAGCTGACTGATTCTTGTTAGATAAGCTATGAGAAACCTGGGGAACATGCTGTATATACTCAAGTATAAGTCTAGTCTTTTAGCCTCCAAAATGAATTCCAAAAAAAGGGACTCGACTTATACTCGGGTCAACAACCCCGAGGGTCTCAAAACCATGGTGGTACAAATTCAAACATATATTTTTTAAAAAGCACTAACACTACCATAAAAATTCAACAACATACCCACACAAATGTCTGAATAAATTAATTGTACTGCATTTTCATGTATTTTAATAAGTGAAAATCACTAGTAGCTGCTACATTTTCCACCCACAACTTATACTTGGATCAATCTATTTTCCTAGTTTTAGAGGTCCAAATTAGGTACCCCGACTTATATTTGGGATGACTTATAGTCAAGCATATATGGTAGGTAAAAGTAGAAGCATCACCTTACAAAAATAAATCTGCATAGTCAAAGCAATGGCATTTCCGGTAGTAATGTATAGTTGTAAGAGATGGACCATTAGGAATGCTGAGTGTAGAAGAATAGATGCCTTTGAAATGTGGTGTTGGAGGATAGTTTTGAGAGTACCCTGGACAGTGAGGAGAACAAATAGATCTTAGAAGAACTCAACCCTGACTGCTCCATGGAAAGTCAAATATTGAAGATGAAGCTAAAGTAATTTGGACACTGAATGAGAAGAGAGGATTCACTTGAGAAAGCCTTGATGCTGGGAAAGGTTGAGGGCAAAAGAAGAAGGGGATGGCAGAGAATGAGATGGCTAGATGGTATTGTTGATGCAGTGGGCACAGAACTGGGTGGGTTGAGGAGGATGGTGGAGGATAGGATGCCTGGCATGCGATGGCACATGGGGTCGCAAAGGGTCGGACTTGACTATGTGACTGAACAACAAGTTACGTTTTATATGTACTGTTATTATACTCTCAGACCAGTCAATGTTATTATTAAATGGTAAGCTTCCTCTTTCATATATTGGTTCCCCTTGTACTTGTCAGCTGTTTTGGGAGCTTTCGTTAGTGAATGCATATAAATGTCATAAAATGAAAATGGACAATTTGCAATAAGTAGTTCATTTGGATCACTCTCACAGCGGTCCTGAAGTTGCTACACGCTGTTTGTTCCAGATTGGGAAATGAAGCCCATGATGGATTTCTCTTCTGTGGTTCAGTTTTGTTTGTAGATTCGACGATGTCCCTTGATTTTTTTGCCAGCAATTTTTATGAAGTTTCTCTTGCACAACACTTTGAAACTGACAGCTTGTTAAGTAACTAACAAAGGAGCTAATGGTTTTCATCATATATTTGAAGAGAAAAGAAAATGTTGAGCAAGTGATGAAAAGAGGCCCAGTCTGTGAACAGAGAAGAATTACTACAGCAAGTGACCCAGTGTAGAGACAGTACTATACTATGGCATAACAACTGTTAATATAGCAATAGAAATTACACTTTTACACCACCCCATAACACTTTGTGCATTCTCTGGGAGGTTAAGGTAATTATCATTTTGTCCCCAACCGTGGCTCAAGTGGCTAAGACACTGACTGGGAAGCGGAAGGTCAGCAGTTCGATTCCCGAGTACTGCAGGATGGATTGAGCTCCCGTCTTTGTCCCAGCTCCTGCCAACCTAGCAGTTTGAAAGCAAGAAATTGCAAGTAGATAAATAGGGACCACTTCGGTGGGAAGGTAACAGTGTTCCGTGCACTCCGGTGTCTAGTCATGCCTGCCACATGATCACGGAAATGTCTGCAGAAGCAGACAGCGCTGGCTCTTCGGCTTTGAAACAGAGATGAGCACTGAACCCTAGAGTTGGATATGGCTGGCTTTCAATCAAGGGAAAGGGAAGGATGGAAGGCTGAGTCAACCATGAGCCCCATCAGGATAGAATTCAAATTGTGAGTACAGTTTTGGCTGCAGTACAGCAGTTTAACAACTGCATCATGAGGGCTTTATGGCTATCATGTGCCGTCAAGTGACGTCAGACTTAGAGTGAGCTTAATAGTTTCCAAGGTATGTGAGATATTTAAGAAGTGGTTTTTACCAATGCCACCCCAAGTGAATGTCTGTTGCCGAGAGGATATTTGAACCAATTGTCTTCTGCATCCTGTTTCATCACTCTATCCACTTTTGCCAGAGGCTGCGGTGGATCACTGGTTAAGAAGCTTGCCTTGTTAGCTGGAAGGCTGGCGAATCGCCAGTTCGAGACCTGGGTACTGTATGACAGAGTGAACTCCCATCGTCTGACCCAGCTCCTGCCAACCTAGCAGTTCGAAAGCAAGACATTGCAAGTAGATAAATAGGGACCACTTCGGTGGGGAAAGATCTTGGGGACGTGAAAGGAGCCTAATGCAGAGCCGAGATTCTCCAGCAAAAATCCTTTCAACCCAGAATAATTTCTGACATGAAATTATTATTACTCTATTCACTGCATCAACTGGGTTTCTAACATAAACATGAATACAGGCTTTACATGTGCTATGCACTTCCTTTCCCTGCCAACTAAAGATGAGGCGATAGTGAGCAAAATCCTTTGACACAACTTTACTCCATGCAAACTGGATGATGTCAGAAACATTGAATTCTAAATTAATTGAAAGTGTCCTATTCTTAAAGGAAATCATTGGCTTGGCTTCACAAGAGCTGAAAGGGGCTTTTAAGGACTGGACATTCTGGTGGTCATTCATTCATTGGGTCCTATAGGTCAGAGGCCATGGGATGGTATGTAACGACTTCCTCTGGTGTCAACAATGTCATCAGACAACTCTTTTCACCCTCAGTAAATGGATGGTGCAAGCCACCTCATGACAACAAAAGGATACTACATAATGCAGATATAATGAAATCAATGTGTTTGGAGCCATGCTCAGAACATGAGCTGTCCACCACTACATATTTCTTTAAAAGTGTGGGGGAGCAAAGAAGGAAGACTGATTAGCTACCATTGTCAGATGCAGGAGTTAACATTACCCTTTCAGTAGCCTTGGTATCAATTTGTGTGTCACACTATTAAAACATAAATGGGAGGGGGGGTGATGCTGCAGCAGCTAACATAATATCACAAAGAACAGATGATACAACTTTTCTGCTATCCATCACGAGCAATGGAGCCAACTTCAGGACTTTTACCAGCACTGACATTTCACACACAAAAAATTATGTGACAACCATATTCAATAATATCCCAAGCTGCGTGTTATTAAGCTTGGGGTAACTTGACCACAGCAATTAAAGGGAGATTAAAGAATAAGCATCAACATTCTCTGTGCAGCATATTCCAATTTCCCCACAACATATGGAGCCTTAAATATTTCAAAGTGCAAAAACCACACAAGAGATCAAGAGATTAGTCAGTCGAAATCTATTTTTCCCCTCCTTAGCTTCATTCTGCCTTTTATCCCTGTAGAATAGACACTTGCAAATAGTGGTTGGCTCTTCCATCACAATTGCTATTAATGCTATTTTATTAATATAAAATACACTAGAGATGGTAGCAAAACTACCAGAAAACAGCTTTGTTGCTATTATGTGCCATCAAGTTCTTCCTACTTTATGGCACCCTTAGTTGAATTTTTAAGATATGTCAGATTTATTAGAGATTTTCAGTTATTTCTCTTAGTTAGCAGAGTAGATAAATAGAGACCACTTTGGTGGAAAAAGATCTTGAGGACATGAATGGAGCTTCATTTGGGTATCCGTTGAGTAGAGTTTCTCCAGAAAAAAAAATCCTTTCAACCCAGGATAATTTCTGACATTATTATTATTATTATTATTATTATTATTATTATTATTATTATTATTATTATTATTATTATTATTATTATTATTATTATTATTATTATTATTATTATTATTATTATAGCAGAGTATGAGGCAGAAAACAATGACAGCAGCAACACTGAGGAAACATGGAGAGATCAGTTCAGTCTCATTAGCCCTCTTATCCCTTGGTTTCCCCCACACAAACCAGCACTTTGTATGATTAAAAAAATCCTTCTAGAACCATTTAAAGTAGAAAAGGGTATCTTTGCTTTCAGTTATCATCTATCATTACAGTCGTAAGAAAAAATAGAGGTGATGGAATCTTCAGCACATGATGGAATCTTCAGCGCACTGTTGTAACATGTTTCTGTTGTGTTCCTGAACTTCCTCCTTTTTTAAAAAAATATTTATTTATCCAGGTCCAAAGCCCTAAAATTTAAGACCAACATAATTTTAAAAGAGATAAGATTAATTAAAGAGATAAGAATAGCGCTACAACACTATATCACCTTCTCATTAATTCTTTGTTCTAGATATAGTGATATGATGCTACAGTGCTATTCCTGTCTATTTAATTAAAAATTAAAGAGAAGCAACCACACAAAGGAAAGACCGGCAAAGGTGGGATCACAGGAAGGCTCAGTGGTTAAGAAGCTCGCCTTGTTAGTTGGAAGTCTGGTAAGTTGGCAGTTTGAGCCCTGGGTATTGCATGATGGATTGAGTGCCCATCTCTGTCCCAGCTCTTGGGGACATGAAAGGAGCCTCATTCGGGCATCCCCTGAGTGGAGTTTATTCTGCAAAAAAATCCTTCCAACCCAGAATAATTTATGACACAAAATTATTATTAATACAGGAAGGAAGGAAATGAGAGGGTCTGTGGGATGGATTGGAATGGCAAACACATTGGCAGTATGGACAATGAACTTCCAATCCAAGCCCCATACGAGAACTGGTTATGATTTCAATCATAGCTGAGGCTGCAAATCAAACCATAGCAGAGCCAAATCTTTCTGATGTGGCTTTCCTATGCAGTCATACTCATATTCATGTGAGTTACAGTAGAACCTCAGATAAAGTCCAAACTCCATTCCACAAGTTTGGACTTTATCAGATTTTGGACTTTATCTGAATCAAATGTGTGATGCATCGGATAACATCCAAAAATGGACTTTATCCGAGGTTCCTATACCAAATACCTCAGATAACGTCTGGACTTTATGCAATGCATCACGTGTGCATGAAAACTACGACTTTATCCGAATCGGACTTTATCCGAGGTACCACTGTACTGTAGTAGCAACACCCGGAAAGCAAGACAAACATGCAAAGTATAGAAGAAAGTTAGTGGTACAAAAGTCACCTGCCTCTACATCAACCTTCCATACCGTTATGCCCTCCAGTTATTTTGGACAACTCTCATAATTCCCAACTTTGGTAATGTTGGCTGAGGACAATGGGAGCTGGGATCTAAAATACTTGGAAGACAGCAAGTAAAGGAAGACTGTTCTGAATTTTTTTTTAAATTACTATTATTAACTGCATAGTTCTCTCTATCATCTATCCTCCTTAATTTGACACTGAACCTGGGACCACAGGAGCAGCATTTATTGACCCTAAACACCAAGTAACATTAATCATTAGGTGTTTTTTGTGGTGGTTTGTGAGTATATGTACATTTTTCTTTCTTTCTTTCTTTTTGTGCATCCTCCCAAAAACGCATTTTATTTGCTGGGCATTGATCAAATCGGTATCTGTAAAAATCATAGCACATTAATCACTTTCCTGTTTATCAGTTCCACCAGTGGAATATGTAAATGGGATGCCTGTCAGCGATAAGAGCAAGTGGAATTTATTCTTTAGATGAGTCCATCTGGAACCGTTGATACCATCTTTCCTAAGACAGTAGGTTACAGAGATAAACCCTTAGTATTCGTGACGCTGGCCTGCCGACAGACCCCAAACGAAATCATAACATTGAAATACAACCGAATTAAAGCTTGGCGAAATGGAGGGGAATTTCAACATCGCCTTCAGACAGCGGAATCCTTTTCCCGTTGGCTGGTATGGTGGAGAATTGGTTTGGAGGCCCTGGAGACTGAAGGGGAAAGAAACTAAAGAAATATTATTAAGAAAGATTTTTCTAATTGTTCTGGAAGCTTAAATGCTTTAAGAGGGAAACAAAGCCTTCCTGTTTTAGTGTCCGCGCCCAGCTGTGATTTTTTCTCTCCTCATAGCAAAGGATGCAAGAATGACATTTTACTGCAAAGCTCACTAGTAGAGGTTTGAGATGGTGATACGAATATGAGAGCAACTCTGACATGTGAAGAATAAAAGTTTGTTGCAAATCTTTACATATATATATATATATATATATATATATATATATATATATATATATATATATATATATATATATATATATATATATATATATATATATATATATATATATATATATATATATATATATATACACAGTGTACCATATTTATATACATCTTTATATACATACCACACATACCGGTCGGTGGTTATCATATCTTATGTCATACTAGTTAGTCTGTCCAAAACACTGCATCTAGGGCAAGATAGAAACAAGACACACCCTTTTCAGGGAAGAATACTACTATAGTAAAACCCCGAATTACAGATGCCTCAAGTTACATAAAATTAGACTTACATAATGATTTTATGCTAAAACCATGTCCTGATTTACAAAATTTCCTATGGGTTTGCTTTGAGTTATATAAAGATTCATTTCCCTATGGGTTTGCTTCGATTTACATAAACATTTCATTTTTCCCTATGGGTTTGCTTCAAGTTACGTAAAAAATAATGTTTCCTATGGGTTTGTTTTGAGTTACAAAAAAATCGATTTAAGTAGAAGCCTACGGAACTGACTTTTTTTGTAAGTAGGGGTTTTAATGTATAGATTTTGAGGCAAGCAGTTCTTACCATTTCAATATATTTCAAGGACATTAAGCATTAACATAATGGCCCAAATCTTGTTGCTTGATGGAGTAAATTGCACTAGTGTAGGCTCAGGATGATTTACTATGCTGAGCAGCAGGGCTTTTGGGCTGATGTTGTAGTGGGTAGAGTATATCAATGTCACTTAGGAGACCCGGGTTCAAGTCCATGGATGGCTGTCGAAACTCACAATGGAGTGACATTGATTAAGGTAAAATAAAGCTCTCCCTTGCTCGAAAACCAGCTGCATCCAACTCTAGGGGCGATGCTCATCTCTGTTTGCAGCCAGTGCTGTCTGTGTTTGCAGACATTTCGGTGGTCATGTGGCAGGCGTGATGAGACACCAGAGTGCACAGAATGTTGTTACCTTTCCTGTCAAAGTGGTCCCTATTTATCTACCTGCAATTTCTTGCTTTCGAACTGCTAGGTTGGCAGGAACTGGGACAGACGATGGGAGCTCACTCCATTGTGCATCACTTCGGTCTCAAACTACTTCCAGCTGTCAAGCTCTATGTCTTAACCACTAAGCCACCATGTACCCACTTGACAGCACATAACAACAGCAAAAAAAAATATGTTTAGGTCTCAATCTTTGGATGTTCAACTTACATCATCCTCTCTTTTTCCCCTGAGAAGTCTTGCCTCCTTAACAACGTCTTAGCACAGCAAGACTATTCTATGTCTTGGGAAGACCCCTACCTGTTCAACTTCCTGGAAGTTAATTGGACAAAGCTTTGTTGTAGTTAGTTTTTGAAGAATGTACTGAAAGTTGCAAATGTCATCCCATGTGACAAGGAAAGCACTCAGGGAGAGAAAGCAAATGCCATTATTTTCCCCATAGAACCAGGTACGACTGTGAAAGAGTATGTTTACATCCTTCTCACATAATTTGCTGATTTGTAGTTTGAGGGGATAGTTAAAATACTTTGCAATTCATCTCTAGCACCATCCCCTGAATTAAAGTCCTGAACTATGGTGGGATTTACTTCAGAGTAAACACCCCAAGGTCTGTACTGTTACAAAGGCTAGAAATGTTAATGCATGTCTATCAAGGAAAAGAATTATCAGTATCAGGATGCATGAGTCTGTGTATGTGTGTTTAGGAATAACGTACATATATAATGTATGGATTTTGCCCATGGATAAGAATTTACTTCTCTTCATTTAGTTTGAAGGAACCTGTGTTTTTATAATCAAAGGCAGGATTTTATCACTTGCTTTAACTCCTAGCTTCATCATTGCCTCATAGTATCCTAAAGCTGCCGTCAGGATGTTAAAATTAGACTAGCTCCAGGCATTTTTCAAATAGAGAACTATGTGTGTGGAGTTTTTTTTTAAAACCTTTATGAGAAGCAGAACAACCTCAGTTCCCATTATTTGTAAACACTTTAATTATTCCACTGTAAAGATAGATATCACAAGAAAACAAAGTTAAAGTTGTCAGACATTCCTTCTCTAAATGCTAAATTATTATTTTAAATAAAGGATGGATAGATAGATAGATAGATAGATGGATGGATGGATGGATGGATGGATGGATAGATAGATAGATAGATAGATAGATAGATAGATAGATAGATAGATAGATAGATAACTTTGTAAACTGGTATAAAAACCCTGAATCTTATTTGGAATGCATCTATGACTTGTACTTTGTCCAACTCAAGCTGTTCCCCCAGATCCAAATTAATTTGTAAAGTAAATGCATTTGGAATCCAAAATAGCTATTCATTCATTCATTCAGATGGAATTTGAAAAGTTGAAGCTTAGTAGATCCTAAAGAGAGAATCAGGCCTGCTGAATTCCAAAATGTGTGTTTATTCCGTTTCATTTCTGACCAGGATCCAAATTGAGAGGTCATTTGCTTCGGTTCTGAATCTGTCCATTCCTCTGTAATCCAGACTGCTTGTAATTTGGTTGAAAGCAGGTCTGTAATGTACAGAATTTTAGATCTGTCTGAATCCAGTGCACAGTCCTAGTTTGAATGCAACCCCCTTTTGACATGTTTCAGGACTCCTGTCCAAAAATTGATGTTAAGTCTCCCTCTTTGCGTACAATCGGTCATCACACTCCGATGCGGGGTTCTTAGAAGCAAGAAAGTGAACTTGACATTAAAAGAGAGAGAGAATAATAATAAGCATCGTCATTGGCCTAATCTCAAGCAAATTAGGTCTTTCAAACACTCAAAACTATATTGAGAGGAACACTTAGAAGTAATTGCTTGAGAGGTAGGTGGCCAGAAGTACATCTTCTGAGACATTGAAGAATGGAAGTAAATGGGAGTGAATGAACTAATTAATGATTAAAGGAAGATTCCCCCCTCCCCCATCCTCCCCATCTCGGATACTCTGTCCAGCCTGGCCTCACAGCTTCAAGCAATCTTTCACTGTCAACATATGCCAAGAAATTGATTCAATTAAGATTAGCAGCCACCAGGTTGGAGGAGGGGTGTTGCTTGTGTGTGTGTGCACACACACACACACACACAAAGAGAAATGGCTTCATTCCACATGACCATTTCCTTCCCTCCCTTTCTGTGCTCTAGATATGACCCGTGAGGGTCCTGGGGATGACCTAGTTATAATGGATCATCAGGTAAATCTAGAGACTGTTTGGAAAGATAAGACAATCTAATAGCCTTTTTTAATGTGATGCATGGCTTTTCAGGGTACTTAGGCATGTTCTCTCACTCAATTAGAATTTTTCTTGCAACTCTGAGAACTTTGGGGTCCAAATGCAATGCGTACACATGAAGATGAATAAATATTTGTTGAATCTCATAGGCAAGACAGGGCCAAGGGGATGGAAAGATTATGAGAACCCATTGCTGACACTGCCCCACCCCAGTCTTTCTAAAAGCCAATAGAGTAGCATCTGGAAGAGGAAGTGCTATTGTGTTCTCCTTATCCACCTACCCTCTGCTCTCCATTCACCCGTCGGTGTTGGCTGCAACTCATATCTGAGAATTCATTTTTTTCCTGAAGCATGGAAAATTACCAATGGCGTGATTTTGTTTAAGGTAGATCCCAGCTTGCCATGAAGTGACCCACACACTAGGATCATGGAGCCATCTCCTGTGGCACATATAAAATGAGACATAGAGGATTTAACACCAGGACTGCAATGGACTGCCGCAGCCTTGAGGATATTATCAAGATGTGTCTTCACAGCCAGTCCATCTGGCATGGCCTCTTCTGCCTCCATGACCATTGGGAATCAGAGTTCCTCCTCTGCTCATGTTGCCATTGGGCCCAATAGGATGGTTTCCAGTGGCATTTCATTCACTGAAGGGACCATCACCCCACCTAAAGGGGCTCATTCACCCATGGCCATTGGCCCCTTTAGGTTGTCAGGTTATTTACCGCCACCCAACACTCGGCGTTGAGTCACTGGCTGTACAGTCTACACCATTACCATAGCAGGATGTCTGGCCAGACATTCACTCATAATGGAAAAAAATAATGACCAATAAATGAATTCTATCACTTTTGTCTAGTTTGTTAAAAATAGGTTATTTGTTATCAGAAAATATGGGACAAGCGCCCTACTAAAATAAAGGTCCAACCAAAACAGGAAACCTGTTGGAAAAGTAGCTATCTGGGAGATTCAAAGAAGCTTACAAGAAAAATCGTAAAGCTAATACCCCGGCCTTGTTGCATCTACTGTCCAGTACTTTGTCTTGAGCATGAAGGTTCTACAATGTACAATTGTAAGCAAGCACCGATCAGACTCAAAATCCATCAACATGTTCAACCCTTTGTTCTTTGGAACCAATTAACCTAGCAAGACATTGATTTTATTTTATTTATCTATCATCACACTAAGTGCAAGTGGGAGACAGCTTTGAATAATTCTACTTTCACCAATGTACTAAACACAAGGCAGGAAGGCATATGGGATATTTCAGGGTGGTAACTTATTCCAGAGACTGGGGGTCACCACCAAAAAGCCCTGATTCCTTGTTGTCACCTTTTGGGCCTCTCTCAGTATGGTCACTTTTAGAAACATGGATTGTGGGGAACAGGTGAAATGGGTAGCTGTTTTCTGAAAGAGCTGTTCCAACACATATTGAGGTCCTAACCTGTTAAGGGTTTTATAGGTCATGACCAACACCTTGAACTGAACACAGAAACTGACAGGGAGCTATTGAACATGAGCCAAGGCTGGTTGACTTTATTAAGCCGAGAAGTCAATCTGGCTGTAGCATTTTGGATCATACTCTTTTCAAGGGCATTCCTAACATAGAGAACATTGTAGTAGTCTATGTGGGTGAGCCATTGTTATTAGGCATGTCTTATACAGGTAGGGGTACAACTGGAGTTGATAAAAGGCCATTTTGATCATGGCCAATATTTTGAGCCTCAATAGAGAGTGCCAGACCTAGGAGTATTCCCAAGCTGTGGACCCAATCCATCAGGCGGCATATAACCTCACCAAGATGAGGTACATTTCCCTATAACTGGTCCAAAACTCCTCCCAACAATAGGATCTCTGTTTTCAGTTTATTGGCCGTAGCCCAGTCAACTAGGGACTGTGGTGGCTTAGTGGTTAAGACTCTGAACTTGATAAATGGAAGGTCAGCATGTCAGCAGTTTGAGACCCAAGTGCGACACAATGGAGTGAGCTCCCGTCTCTGTCCTAGCTCCTGCTAACTTAGCAGTTCGAAAGTAAGAAATTGCAAGTAGATAAATAGGTACCACTTCAGTGAGGAGGTAAAAAGCATTCCGTGCACTCCAGTGTTTAGTCATGCCTGCCCAATGTCCATGGAAACATCTGCAGGAATGAGAACTCAGCCCTACAGCCAGAAGGCTTTTGAGCAAGAGAGACCATGATCTTGACTTTTACCAGTCTAATATCAATGCTGGGCAATAATCAAGGATCTGTAGGGCATCACCTGCAGATGAAGCAAAGGAATGCTAGAGCGACATGCTAGCAGCATATGGTGACAGCAAGCTCCAAGTCTCACAGAAGCTTCAAGTAGATGTTTAAAAAGCATTGGGGAGAAAAATAACCCCTTTGGAACTCCATAGCAGAGGTCCAAGGGGTGGATAATGTGTTCCCAATATGTATCATTATTCCCTATACTGTACTCACATTTCTTCTAAACCTCATATATGGGTCACAGATTCTCCACACAAACAAAGTTGAGCAAGTTGACTTTCTTAAACATAATTGGCTTTTCTAAAATCTTTTCTACTGTCCGGCCAACAGCTGCAGTTCCCTGAAAAGAGAAGTCCTTGCTTCCTTCACAATTCACTTCTAATCAGTCCTAACAGTTTTAGGGCCCTTAAAAATCACTGCTTTTGAGTGCCAGATTGCCAATCAAAGATCACTTAAGGACAAAGCAGAATAATTTAACCCTTTATTCAAGGAGCTATGCTTGGAATTGCTCTGCTTAGTGTTTAGACACAACCATCCTTTAGAAGAAAGCTCTTCCACAGAATAGAGTAGTTATATCATTAACAAGCCCGGTCTTTAGCTGCCATCAACAATAGCCTAACCTTTGAACTTTTGGCTTTTGCTTTGACCAAACCACAACCATTTTAACATTTGGGTTAGTCATTTAAAAGCTGCAGGTGTGGGAGCCAGACAATACCTAATAAAGTGCTGGCTTTGGGGTGAATGTGTAGGCTTTCCGGACAGAAGGGGACTGTGCGTTCATTTAGCACAATGCCCAAGAATTAGCAAAAACGTTTCAAAAAGTTTAATGTACCGTAATCGAGATCCACTTGTCACAGTAGCAGGACGAGAAATGAGTTTTATTCCGCTCTCAAGGAATGAGGGTTGCCGACAGAGAACTCATTACTTGAGTCAATCAAATTTTCAAAGGGACCCTGCTCTTCAGATGAGTTTGCTTTGGCCCCACCGACAACTCTGGATTGAGAAAGTAGACATTTGGTGAATGTGTACTGGACCAGAACTTTTTGGATAGATGGAGAGAATCTTCTTAGTCTCAATTTTGGCAGAAAGGCCAGATGTAATTCAAAGAAAGATAATTCAAAGAAATGAGATCATCAGCTTAAAAGTATCCTTATTTGGGAAAGAATGCCAGTAATTGGAAGAGAAGAGTGCCTCTGGGCATGCAGACCAAGCCATGATTCTCCTAAGAAATGATTAGAGAGAAACACTTCCGATTCATATTTGAACATGTTTAACTGAGTGTTTATAGAATAATGTTTGTGCTTTTATTAGCATCTGATTTTAGCCACCTTGAGTCCTAGGTTATTTTTGGAGGCGGGCGGAGGGGGACAAAGAGATAGAATTCAAATAAGTAAATAAATAAAAAATATGAATGCCATTAATAATTGCATGCCATCAAACCAATTCTGATTTTCAGGGTTTTCTAGATAGAGAATACACAGAAGTGGTTAACCCCTTCTTCTGAGGACTACGCAACTTGCTCAAGGCTACAGAGTCTGGCTCTTGTCTCTGGAGGCACAGTGGGGAATCAAACCAACAGCTTCTAGCTAGGTGCCTAAGCCACTGAGCTCTCAGGCCATCCTTCGAAGAAATTCTACCCTACTTTGCTCTGAAACATTTGTTAGTAATGCCTGTCATTTTGCCAGCTCAGTAGTTCTCTGCTCTGATCCCATAGCAGCTTGTCCTTAAGTATATAGACCAGGGTTTCTCAAACTTGGGCCCCCAGATGTACTTGGATTTCAATTCCCAGAAGCCCTGTTTAGCAGGTGTGCTGACTTGGGCTTCTGGAAATTTAAATACAAGAGGCCCAAAGGTGAGAAAGCCTGAATTATAGACAATCATGCTTTATAGTGTGATTTCGATCAAAACTCAGTATTCCATCTTTCTGAAGTCAGTAAAATGAGTACCCAGCACATTGAGGCCAAAATGCTAATTAATTTGTGAACCGCCCAGAGAGTGCACTAAGTGCTATGGGTCAAGTAAAGGTAAAGGTCTCCCTCCTCGGAAGCCAGTTGTATCGACTCTAGGGTTGAGTGCTCATCTCAGTTTATAGCCAAAGAGCCAGCACTGTCTGTGTCTGTAGATGTTTCTGTGGACATGTGGCAGGTATGGCTAAACACCGGAGTGCATGGAATGCTGTTTACCTTCCCACCGAAGTGGTCCCTATATATCAATTTGCAATTTCTTGCTTTCGAACTGCTAGGTCAGCAGGATCTGGGACAGAAATTGGAGCTCGCTATATCATGCAGTACTCAGGTCTCAAACTACTGACCTGCCAACCTTCCAGTCATCAAGTTCAGCATCTTAACCACTAAGCCACTGCAGTCCCTATGGGGCAGATATTTAAGTGTAATTGCTAATTGCTAATATTATAGCAAAACTCCATCAGGTTGTCGTGCAAAGGAACGCCTTACCCATTACCTTGTTGCACAAGCAGAAAGTCTGATTTCAAAAGAGGATCTTCACCTGCTCACGGGAGGACGGGCAAAGACCTGCTACAGCCACCGTCCCTTGGTTGACAAGATGCTGTTCTTTCTTTGCCAACCATGGTTTAATTGCTGTAGGTTTTTGCATAGTGGTAATGTTGTGTTGTTGTTGTTTTTAACTTGGTGTAGGCCGCCTTGAGTCCTAGTGTGTGGGAGAAAGGAAGGGAAGACAACCAAGCAAAGCAACCCAACCACCGACTTTGGCCAAGAAAGGCAACCTCAATTTGCTTTGCAATATTCGTTAGCAGCCCCACTCCCTTCAACCCGTTTGCAACGCTTCAAAGTGAACATCTTGATTCAATTGGCAGACTATGCTTAATTACATGGAGGGAGGGAGGGGCAGTGGTGGGGGTGGTGGGGGTTTGTTTATCTCCTTTAAACAGGGCCTCGGTTGCAGGCATTTGTTATCTTCGGTGTGAAATGTAGGCCGACAACAATTAATGCTTCCCACTGCAGAAGCTCTACACAGCCTTCATGGGGTGGCAGGGGAGGGCGGAAAGGGGAGATGGGGAAGAGGGGGGAGGATAGGCTGGCTGGAGCAACATAATTCCTATCGTGTGGCCACCATGGCCCACAGCCTCCCTGTCACTCATTATGTGAGACCAGCAGAAGAGGAACAGCAGCAGCTGACAAACTCGGCCGGCTGCCTCCCCAGAGCCCCGTGTGATAAAGCGCCTCTGCTTGGCGGTGTAATCAGCTTGCAGTACATGCGTTACTTCCTAATGAGAGCCGTGTTTAAACAAGTGTATAGAACACATCTGTCCGAGCTCTGGGATTTGAATCTGTGTGACCAATTCAACATCTGAAAGTTAAATTAATGGTAAAGAGTTTAATTGTGAGTAAACAATGGCACATTAAGGAGCAGTAAACACAGCAGCAGGGGAGGGGGGACTCAAAAGACAGCATAGTCAATCACAGATGGAGGTGGCTTCAGTGCTTTCCTTAATGGCTCTCACCCCCAGCTGTACCTGAGAGCTGGGTGATTTCACTGGAATGGCTGCCTTCCCTTCCCAGGCTGGTCGTGGCAATGATTCATCTTTAAAAAAACATGGTGCAGCTCATTCACACCACAAATATATCGGGGATCAGGTATATCAAGTTCAGCATAAAGTTGGCTGGAATTACAGACCATTCTCCAAATTGTTCAATGGCCACCACCACCCAATTAAAAAAATACTGTATTTTTTAAAAAATACAGACCATCTCAGGTATACTTCCTGTACAAAAAGGAAAGTGCTCTGGTGCTCTGCCAGGGGAATTATTAGAAAAATAGTAGCCTTCGGTCACGAATTGGGAAAAAGTGGGATGTAGACTAACTAACTAACTCAACAAATAACTTTCTCTCTTAACGGCTGATTCTCATTGCCACTTTTTATATGAGACTACTGTGGTTTGTTAAGATGATGAACTTGATGACTGGAAGGTCGGCAGGTCAGCAGTTTGAGACCTGAGTACCACGCAATGAAGTGAGCTCCTGTCTCCTTCAAAGCTCCTACCAACCTAGCAGTTTGAAAGCAAGAAATTGCAAATAGATAAATAAGTACCACTTCAGCAGGAAAGATAACAGCATCCCATGCCCTCCAGCATCTAGTCGTGTCTGTCACCTGACCACAGAAACTTCTGCAGACACAAGCAACACTGGCTCTTTGGCTGTAAGCACCTTAGACTCAGAAGAAACTGGCTTTCAATGAAGAGAGACCTTTACATTATGACGTTTATCAGCTTTTCTTTCTTTCTTTCTTTCTTTCTTTCTTTCCAGCTGGTCTCAGGAGTACACCAAGATGGAGAGAATTTTTGGGCTCCTCAACTTCAGGGGGGGGGGGAGTCTAAATTATGGGTGATTTAAGTGATGGATGAGAAGTCTTTATCTTGAAACATCTGAAAGATATATTGGAGAATTCACATAACCCGCAGCTGTCACAGCAAACATCTGCCACCATCACATCCCATCACCATCATATTAAAAAGCAGTTGCAATGCTTTCTAATTTTCACCTTAACAATTAAATGTTCAGCTGTTCTTTATTGAAACACATATCTTGGACTCACTCAGAAAAAACAATTGGCTCATTCACTAGATGATCAGAATAGACTGTGTTACTATGTGCCATCAAGTTGAAACTGGCTTATATCAACCTCAACAGGTTTTTATAGTTGAGCTCTCCCCACTGATTTTCCATGGCTGGTCTGGAATTGAAACCTGGTTTCCAGCATTCTAGTCCTCACTGAGTGTCCCAAACACCACAGAGACCAACAATCACATTACTTACAGGAGGAAAAATACCATTCCACAAACAAACAGTAAGAAAAATATACTCTGGCTGAAATCCTCTTGCACAACTACACAAAGGGCATAACTTTGGGAAGAAAATTGTTCTAAGTTAAGAAATTTCCACTATCATTATCTGTGGCATCCTGAGTTGTGCCACATGATATCCAACAGATAATGTCAATGGAGACTTCTTGATTCAGGAAGCTTTGCCTATAAATGGTGCGCCATTTGCACAACGTCACAACAGGATTTCATCCACTGAGAGATAGTAGTGCAACTGAACCAGAACTTGGAAAAAGTAGTTTATGGGCTACAGTTCCCAGAACTCTTTAAAAGACATAGTCTCTGGGGACTGCTGTGATGTTTAGGTCAGAAATAAAGAAAAGAAAAGAAAAGGTTTTCCAGATTCTGAATCAAATTGAAATTGAACAGAAGAGGCACGTCAGTACGCAGCTGTCTGGAAAATATCCCATCTTGTCAGGTGTCTGAAATTAAGTCAAACCCAGTGATGTGCTGCAAACATTTTTACTACCCCCATGAGTGTGGCTAACTCTGTGGGTGTGGCTAACTCTGTGGGCCACACCCACTTGGCTGGCCATGGCATGGCCTGGGGTAGGGAGGTGGGCGTGGTCAGCCAAGTGGGTGTGGCCTGGGGGAATTTCTGCTGCCGGTGCCCACGCACCTGTGGGCACCAGGAGCAGCACATCAACCTGACACATCTCCCCTTCAGTGTCACTACTAATGATGAACCCCAGCTTTTAGGGATGCATGAAGTACCTGGTTTGGCCATGCTTATTGGAACTAACCTTAAGGAATCAATATTTGATTTTTGAAAAAATCAGGATGAAGGCAGATGGGACATGACTCAAGTGAAGATTAGGACCATGTCAAGACCTAAGGTTTGGAGGAAAGTGCTCCTCTTAATTGTAGAAGTGATGGCAAAGAACTGCAGAGATGTAATCACCCATCCTGTTCTGCTTACTTAAACAAAACACAAAAAAATAAGCTGGAAACATTTCCACCATCCAGGGCTTAACTGTTACTAGGAAGGTTGCTTCAAGAACCAAAGAGGACCTAGTCTCACTATCTTTTCAGCAGGCGCTATTTCAGGTTTCTTGGTGATGGCTAAAAACATTGGGAAACTGGCTGATGAAACTACAGTGTGAGAGCTTGGATCCAGATTTTTTCGTTGTTCAGTCACACAGTCGATTTCGACCCTTTGCCACCCCATGGACAATTGCCCGCCAGGCACCTCTGTCCTCCACCATCCTCCTCAACCCACCCAGCTCTGTGCCCATTGCGTCAACAATACCATCTAGCCATCTCATTTTCTGCTGCCCTCTTCTTCTTTTGCCCTCCCCCTTTCCCAGCATCAAGGCTTTCTCAATTGAATCCTCTCTTCTCATTTGATGTCCAAAGTACTTTCACTTCATCTTCACTATTTGACCTTCCAATGAGCAGTCAACATTTATTTCTTCTAAGATCTACCTATTTGTTCTCCTTGCTGTCCAGACATAGAATGCAAAGAGTATGAATTAGCTCAATTCATGGTTTCTTCACTGTAAAGTGAAATTATCATTAGCTTTTATTGAGAAGGGGACTGCAATGGCTCAAATGGTTAAGATGCTGAATTTGAAGTCAGCAGGTCAGCAGGTCGAGACCTGAGCACTGCATGACAGAGTGACCTCCCGTCTATGTCCCAACCCCTGCCAACCTACCAATTTGAAAGAAAGAAATGGCAAGTAGATAAATAGGTACCACTCAGTGGTGAGATTCAAAAAAAAATTACTACCTACTCTGTGGGTATGATATGGTGGGTCTGACCAGGAAAAAGCCCTGCGTTGCACCCAAATTAGGACTACTTTATTTCAAAACTTGGATACATGAGGCCAACCAGAATTTGTGCTACCGGTTCTGGTGAACTGGTGTGAACCTGCTAAATCCCACCACTAGTAACACTTTGTTGGGGAGGTAAACAGCATTCTGTGCACTCCGACGTCTAGTCATGCCTGCCACATGTCCATGGAAACATCTGCAGATGCAGACAGCATTGGCTCTTTGGTTATAAACAAAAATGAGCACTGAACCCTAGAGTTGGATATGACTGGCTTTCGAGCAAGGGCAACCTTTACCTTTATAGAGACGAACTACTTGATCACATAGCCATAATTTAAGTTTCAAAAAAAAAATGAGACTTTGGAGCTGCAAACACAGGCAAAGGAAAAACATTCTCATTCCACCACTCTGATGAGGGAATACAGCTTTATTTCCTTTATTATTCTTCCTCTTCTACCAACTGTGGAAGTCCATTCTTACTCTTTATTGATTTAGGTCTCCAGACGGCATCTGAATGACAGACTGTATTAAGACAATGCGAGTTGAAATGTCACCTCCATCAATATCACAAGGCAGTGCTAAGTGAACAGCCCTTTTCTGTTTAGTAATGTATGTATACCAACCTGTCCATTAAATGTTGTAAGAAATAAAAAAAAAACATTTTCTGGTGTGGGGAGAAGAAAGCAGGCTTCTAAATACTTCCCTGCATGCAGTCTGATAGGAAGATCTCCATTTCAGAAAATAAGACAAATGAACTCTCTCTCTCTCTTTCCAGCTGTTTCCTTGATCACGATGTCAGGAAGCAGGAGAAAACAAATCCTGGTTTGTTGAAGGCAAAATGGCTGATTATCCCAATTAGGAAAAGAAGTAAACAAGGACGGAATCGGGAATCTATCAAAAAGAGCCCCAGCTGAAACGCAGCCAAGTTCTTCTTCGATGCTCTCAATCTAGATCTTTTATAGGTAAAGTTAAAGGTTGCCTCTTTATAGGGTTACTTAAAAGCCAGGTTGGTTTGCTTACATGCTAACTGAACTACCGAGGATACCACAAAGAGCAGTTTCAGTGAACTCTACAGGGACTTCGAACACCAGTACAGCAGGACCACAGATTTGAAGAACTTCCACTGGGTAATATTGATAAATAACTCTGATTTTGACTGATCTGGACTAATTTGGCATGCCTAGTGGGTAAAGTAAATTTGTTGCCCAATTCTGCAGGACTGGGTTTGAATTGTATACACCACACACACACACACACACACTACCACAAAGAAAGCTTTCAGCTTCAAAGAGGACCATTTGGGGAAGGTAACATGCAAATCCCTGGCTTCCTGTCTTTGTAAAAAGATATACCGTATATACTTGACTATAAGTCATCCCGAATATAAGTCGAGGTACCTGATTTGGAGCTCAAAAAAACTAGGAAAATAGATTGACCTGAGAATAAGTTTGGGGTGGAAAGTGAAGCAGCTGCTAGTGAGTTTCAATAATTAAAATACAGTACATGAAAATACGGTAAAATTAATTTAGACATTTGTGTGGGTATGTTTTTGAATTTTTACGGTAGTGTTGGTGCTTTTTTTTTACTGTGTGTTTGAATTTGCACCACACGGTTTTGTGACCCTCATGTTCATTGACCCGAGCATAAATCAAGTCCCCTTTTTGGACCTCATTTTGGGGGCTAGAAAACTAGACTTATACTTGAGTATATACAGTAGCATGTCTATTTCTTCATGTAACACCTAAGAAAATCAACCTGGCTTGAACACCGTGCCATGAGAATTTGCCTGAAAAAGTGACCTTTGAGTCACAAAGGTTTGCAATGTTTTATTATTTTTAAGTGGCCCTATAAAAGGTATCGCCTCCGTTCTGCATTTGTCCAAACTAGACGACTTTGTTTCTTGCCTTCCAACCAAAACAGGACAATGCTCTAGAAGCCAGAGTGGAGAAACCCAGGCTAAAGTTGCTAGCCACCATATTCCCTGAGACTCAATCCTTCATAAACCTGCATGGTGCTGCAAACTATGTGTCAAAAGGGCAGCAATTAAAACAGCACATGGTTGAGGGATAAAACTGTCAGGATTTTTTCCCCAAAGAAGACCTAACCCCCACCCCCCTTAAAAAAAACTACAAAATTTGGCTTGACTCTCCTAGACCAGAAGTGGACAGTCGGAAAAGAGATTATCTTCTGTTGACATTTGAGTTTTTCATGTCTTTTTCTCTGTTTGCATATCCTTCATCTTTTCTCTTTTGCCATTCTTCCTTTTATTTTAATGAGCCCAATTCCCCTTACTTCCAAAGTAGACACCCCATACAATCTGTCCCCAGAAATTCATTCAGTATGTCCTTTCCCCCCACTGACAAACAAACAACTGAGCCATACTTTACACATGTATCCTCTGTAACTAACATAAATTTGCCAAATTGCCAAAGGGCAGAAAACCTTTAAGCTCCATTTATTTGCCTTGATGTCAACTCTGGTGGCAAAGACTCAAGTAGAGCGCTTGAGGCAGAGAAACAGAGGGGGAGAGGGGGAGAAAATGCCATGATGTAGCTTAAAAAAACCAAAAAAGCCCAACCCGTACACATTTTATGGACTGGCACTTGTCATTTTTCTAATCAGCTTTGTGTCTCGATGCTTCGTTGGGCAAATAAAAGACTGACTTAGTGTCAGAAGTCTCACTGGTCCATGTTGGAGTAGGAGATGGAGAGGTGGCTAATTAAAAGACGGCCCAAGAAGTCACACGGTCGGTCTACCCCCCTTCCCCAATCCTGAACAGATTGGAAAGCTTTGGCTTCTTGAACCTCTCAGCACGTTTCAAAAACTGGAGACAAACAACAAAAGGTGTTAATAGCTTTACAGAGGGAGCCCCATGCTGATAGATTACCCATTAGAGTTATCCACTCACAGGGAAATGGCAAATAGGTTTGATCAATTTGATTTTAATGGAAAGTGGGCCTCGGAGAAGGCACATGAAGCAAAGTGTGGGTCTTTCTGTTGCTAATGTGTCTGGAAGGAAGGGGGGAAAGGGCTTAATTGAGGTCATAATAATATTAGCGGTGATTGCCATCAATAATTCAGGCGTATTTATTACTACATGGGTAAAGTCCTGTCAACCAGGAACAGTCAGGCCCTTTGTCACATGTTAACATAGAGCTTGACTTGGAATATATTTCAGCAGCAGTCACTGGGTAGGTGGGATCTCAAGAGATAATAATATTCTTACTTGAACCCAAATACAGAGAGAGAGAAAAAGAGAGAGATGTCTGTGTATATCAGGGATTCTCAATCTGCAACCCGTGGGCCGGATGTGACTCATGACACTATTTCATGTGGCCCCCCACTGCCTCCATCACACTAGGAAGTGTTGTGTGGTGGAGAAAGGGCAAAATGGCCATCCAGCCGCCATAGCTGTCTGAGGGAACATGACCTAGACCCTGGGTTAAAAAGGTTGAGAACTCCGGGTGTATATGAGCAAATATGCAGTAGAGTAGACCCTACTGCCAGTGACTCCATGTCAATCGTCAGGTGGCAGTTAACTAACCTGACAACCTTGAAACTAACGGCCTTGGGTGGCAAAGTCTACCGGGAATGGTGATGGTCCCCAAGTGGTTAAATCCCACTTGAATCCCTCTTGATGGAGGGCCACAGTGTCATCCATCCTGGCCTAGGACCGAGGAGAACTTTGCATGCCAAAAGGGCTCTGGACCAGAAAGTGACTTGCAGAACTAGATCAGTGGTACAGGTGTCACACAGTGATGCAGAAAGGTGGAAGGCCACTGCATTATATATTCTCGGGACAATCTTCATGACTGATTGCCATGAGGATCGCCAATATTCAGATACAGCACAAGAAGAAGAATGCATTCAAAGTCATTTTGTTTGCACAGAATGGCCAATTACAGTTGCTCATTTGTGCTGGCATAAGGAAAATCATGTTAGGTCAGACCAGCATATTGCTCCTGGATAACCAGACAATCAAAACTTTGCCTTTATGCAACCATTTCATTGTTTACTTGTTGTTTTGCAGAGGAAACTGCCATTATCTTCTGCAGCTCAGCAGTCTTTTTCCAGAGTAATTCTAGGCAGCGTCTAAGGAATTGACATGGATAACTCTTCTACCAAAGATCTTTTTAAAAAGGTAACTTCTCCCTTAATCGAAAGCCAGTCATGTCCCTTTCCAAGGGGCATTGGTCATCGCCTTTTTCAGCCAAAGAGCTAGTGCTGTCTGCATACCCATCAAGCGCGGCTCCGCAAAATACGAGAAATTACTGCACATGCATGGGCAGTAACCTGTTTGTGCATGTGCACCATGGGCATGCATGTGCAATAACCCATTTGCACATCCACACTGTGGGCATGCATGCGTAGTAACACTTTCCCCTGCCATTCAAATACGGGACGGCAGTGGGAAAGGGGAGGAATGAGCGCTGAAAAACGGGAAATCCCAGCCAATACGCGATACTTGACAGGTATGGCTGTCTGTGTCTGCAGACATTTCTGTGGTCATGTGCCAGACTTGACTAGATGCTGGAGTGCACAGAATGTTGTTACCTTACCTGCCAAAGTGGTACCTATTTTTCTACTTGCAATTTTTTGCTTTCAAACTGCTAGATTGGAGGAGCTAAGACAGAGACAGGAGCTCACTCCATCGTGCAGGGTCTTGAGTTACTGACCTGCTAACCTTCCAATCATCAAGTTCAACATCTTAACCACTCAGCCACCACAACTCCCTTCCACCAAGGAAAGAAGGGGAAAACTCTTCTGTTTCTCTCAGACTCCAAGAAATGGAGAGATTCACATTTCCAGCAACAATCATTATAGGAGTATTATTTCTGAAAGAATTGGTTGAACTACCTAGCCTCAGCTATCTGTCACAGGGAAATACTATTTCAACCCCATTGTATGATTTAGCACTTGTCCAGTGGGGGAATCATAAATTTTACCTCTCTGAACACTTGTGTTCATTCCTGATTAGTCATCTCCTTTTTAAAAAAATGATATATAAATAGAAAATCTAAATGAATGCTTAACTGTACAATCAGAAAGCCTCATTCTGAAGTTTAAAATTTAAAATGTATTAGCTTCATAAAATGTCTCATTAATCTGGGTGTCTTAAAATGACATACTTCTCCTGTAATGAGGTGGTATATGTAGGAAATACATTAAGGGAAGGCAGAATGTGGGAAAGTTTAACTTACTAGAACGTCTTTTCTTAATGACATTTTTATCTTTTTTTTAAAAAAAAAGTGGTTTTAATTTTATTTATTAAAATCTAAAATTACCAAATTCATCTTTGATATTATTTTTAGGTACAATGGACAATGGTATTAACTAGTTTCTCACAATGCCTCCCTCACTATCACTACCACCACCGCAGCATTCAATTTTTACACAGTGAAACAGACTGACAGACTCAATTGTGTTTGTATAACTATCATTGCTATATATAATTTTTCTTCCCAGTGTTTCATTCTGGATATTTTTCTGATGTTTCAATGCATAACTTTTTAATTTTTCTTCCTTGCCGATTTTATATATTTACCACCATACCTCCTCTTCTATTATTTGCTGGACAGATATCCATTCAATGCCTGCATATAATTCCACAGGCTATATACCGTATCTCCGCTGATGGCTTTGATTATATCCAGTATGATCAAAATAAATGCATTAGGAGTCCACACATTATAAACTCTGTGTATGTGTGTGTGTGCGATTTATCTGGGGAAAAAAACAAATAAGTCAACTTATAAATTGTAAAATCCACTTTTCTATATCTATAAAACAGAGGTGTGGGTTTGTATGTGCTCTAAAGGCACCCACACCCCTGGACCAATCTCGCTGAAAGTGTTTGAACATACATACCTTGGCCTTGCGAGATTCGCACTGTGGGGGTCTCAAAACCCATTTGGGGGCTTATGCCCCCCAAAGTGGGACGCAAAGGGGACAACTCCGCCGACCAGAGAAACAGCAATGAAAAAGCAGTACTGCGCACGCACAGCACAGCCAAGCCAGCGGCTTGAATTTTTCGCAGGGACATGCCACCGCTAAAGAAAGCTGTGGCCGCGATTAGCAGCCACAGCTTTCTTCAGCGGCAGGGTCTCCGGCCCATAATTATACAGTTCTGTCAAGCCACAGCCTCCTTTCACTGACCAAAGGAGGCCGCGGCTTGACAGAACTTAATGTATACTGGCCAAGGATGCCACCGGCAGAAAACTAAAACCACAGTCAAGATACGTCATCCTTGCTTTGAAGGACAAAAACTACCCAGGCAAGGCCGGGTAATTAGCTAGTGATTGATAAAACTCAAAGCACTTTGACAGATTTATTACCATGATTTTGATTTTATCATGAAATAGTAAAAACAAAATCTACCCTCACATCATTGTAAAAATTTCCAACTTTGCCCCAGATGACAGAAGATACTGAGAAGAATACCTGCTCTTCTAGACATAGCTCCACTCCTTCATCTGCATAGCCCCACCCTAGATTCAATTTCCTGACCTCAAGAGTAATGGAATGGAAGAACTAGTTTTTAGAGATCTCTCATATGTAGAGCCACAACTTGACAACCCATAATAACTACAACATTTCTTCATCACACCAACACAAAACCAGGTAAGGGAGGCTAGAGAAAGACCTGCTAGATTTCCTCTTCTTCCTAGCAATGATAAAGGTCATCACCCTTGCTCGAAAGCCAGTCGTATCCGACTCTAGGGTTCAGTGCTCATCAGTGTTTACAACTGAAGAGGCAGCACTGTCTGTGTCTGCAGACGTTTCCATGGACATGTGGCAGGCATGCCTAGACACTGGAGTGCATGGTACACTGTTTACCTTCCCACTGAAGTGGTCCCTATTTATCTACTTGCAATTTTTTGCTGTTGAACTGCTAGGTTGGCAGGAGCTGGGTCAGAAATTCATTCCATTTTGCAGTAATCGCATCTTAAACTGTTGACCTGCCGGCCTTCCAGTCAGCATCTTAGCCACTTGAGCCACCACAGTCCCTCAATAGTAAAGGTAAAGGTCATCCTTGCTCGAAAGCCAGTCGTACCCGACTCTAGGGTTCAGTGCTCATCAGTGCTTAGTCACTTGAGCCACCGCAGTCCCTCAATGGTAGATCATGCTTATTATATCTGGTAAAGCCTCAGTCCCCTTCATGGGGTCAAAATGCCTATGATACATGTCTTTTTAACAAAGGTCAGCTTTAGTAACCACAACAAAGGTGGTATTTTGGAGACATCTGAGCCTATGTCCCTTATTAAACTGTTTCAGGATGCTTCAGCTAATCAAAGCTGAAATAAATACTTATTCTGCAGAGAACATAGATGGAAAACAAAGAAGGAACAAAAGTGGGAGCTTTTTTCGAGAGGGAGGAATGAGTAAATAGTAGTATTTCTTTTAAAAAGAACTATTAAGATAGCCAACATCTGTATTTAAAGGAAAGAGAGAGAGTTGCCTTCCTTGATAGACAATTCTGGACAACATCATAAGCTCAGGGACGGTTCATTGGAGATCCCCACCCCAACCTCCAGTGTATGGTCAGATTGTGGCACTATCAAAAATGCTAATGGATGCCTCTACATTAGTCCCCCATTTAAGTAACTGTGAATCATGTATATTTAAAAAACCATCTCTCTGTAGTTTTAATTATCTCAGTCTGCAGGGGAATAAGGGAGAGGGGGAGAGCCAACTGTTTCCCCCCAACCCAGAGACCCAAATGAAAGCACTTCCACATTGACAGCTAAGGCTGTCGGATTCCCAGTCAAATTTGCATTGAAGAGGCAGCTTTAAATATACTTAAAATAAAATAAAAGAGAGAGGGAGGGAGAAAGAGAGAGGGAGCATTTGCATCTAATTTGCTACAGTGGCAGTCTTAAAGTTTTATCAGAATAAAGACATGTCAAATGGATTTATTAGAGTTAAGCTGATGGCTTTCAAAATCAACACAGTAACATCAGCTAAATTCAACAAAGTAAATGGTGGAAGCTAATGGCATTTAGGTGGCGAGCATCATTTACTTAAAAACCATAACGCCGATCATTTTATTTTAATGTTGCCGTTGTTTGTAATTCTTTGGTGGGGGCTGCATTTGTTCTCATAACATCGGCGGCAGCAGCATGGCAGGGAATGACGTAATGTTGCTATGCTTAGACAGACCTGGATGGAAAATTAATTGTAGGGTGTTTGGACCAAGAGTTCATAAGTATCATAAGTTCTAATCCTCAAGATCTTCAATCAATGACTGTATAATACCTTGCTCGGATTCAAAAGCCAAGCTGCATCAGCAGCTGTAAAGACCCGAGATGAAATATTATTGGGTTCTTTGTGTCTTGGGTTGCCATACATCCCGGAAAACCAGGATGGTCCTGGATTCAAGGTCCAAAAAATTGTCCTGGCCAGTTCAATAAAGTTCATGTTGAAGTCCAGGAATTTTAACACTTACTGATTGTGTAATATAACACACCATGAAAATAACGTTGTGCCACCTTAAAGACTCACTTATAGCAGTTAGTCTTTAACCTGCCCACCCACCAACCCCACTGCTCTGCCGAGGATCCCGGGGGAGCCAGGAGGCAGCACAAACTTAAGCCTGTGCCATCCCCAGCCCTTCCAAGAGTCCAATTAGGAGGCCGCTCCTACCCCATTCGCAGGGGAAGGCACACTGAGTGGGATGGATGCAAGACCAGGTTCCCCCTCATGGGGCTGCATGCTTTGGGGACAGCAGCATCTTCCTCCCCATGCACGCATGCACCCCTGCCTCATCCATCATCCTCTCCTCTCCATTCCCTCGCTCTTCCTCTGGCAGCTTTGGAGTCGCCAAAATGGATGCTTTTGAGACTGAGATAAATTCTCTCTTTTGCAGGTATGGGGGGAAATGGGGTGGAGGGGGGCTTTTCCTCACCTTTACTTGTAACACACCCGCCTATTTTTGTCAAGTATACTTCTGTCCCGGTTTTGTGGGAGAGAATTATGGCAACTCTGCTTGTGTCATCTGACTCTTGAAGAGTTGGTAATTGCCTTTACCTTCTCCTGACCATTTGCAATTGGGGGGGGGGGGATAGAGGGTGATAAGAGCAAATGGAACCTGTCACTTCCTAGGTTAGACCAGTGGTCCATCTTGCCTCTTAACTATCTTCTCATACTAATGGCAGCTCTTCAGGATGACAGTTTCAAGTCCACTCTGGTGAAGCACTGAGCCTAGAACCATTGACATGGAAATGAGTCTTCCACTTTGCCCTGTGCATCTTCCACATCAATGAACTTATATGAACCAAAATATGGACTCCCACCTCACTGCACTGGCTCTTTTGTGAAGAACTGCAGAGACAGGGCTGAGCCAGAGGAGAGGGTTTGCTGATGTGCCATTGGGTTCATCCCTCTCAAAGGGATGCCTCTCAAAGTCCATCCTTCTCAAAGATGCCTATATTGCTGCACATAAAGTGAGAAGTAACAATATGTCTCTAGGTAAAGGTCATCCTTGCTTGAAAGCCAGTCATATCCTACTCTAGGGTTCAGTACTCATCTCTGTTTACAGCCAAAGAGCCAGTGCTGTCTGTAGACAGTCCCATGGACATGTGGCAGGCATGCCTTGACACTGGAGTGCACAAAATGCTGTTTACCTTCCCACCAAAGTGGTCCCTATTTATCTACTTGCAATTTCTTTCTTTCGAACTGCTAGGTTAGAGGGAGCTGGAACACAGACAGCAGCACTCAAGTCTCAAATTGCTGACCTGCTGACCTTCCCATTGTCTAGTTCAGTGTCTTAATCACTTGAGCCACTGCAGTCCCTATCTCTAGCAGCTAACATTCTTCCAAGTGCATCAACGGAAAGCACAGCATTGCTGGCTTAAAAGCATGGAGATCAGGGCTTTCAAGCAGAAAGAGAATACAAAAAAGGGTGTACCTCTCCTTCCCCCCCCCCCCCCTCCAGACTGGCTGTGAACCTTGGGTATAAAATACAGGTTGGAGAGGGAATCAGTAGCCTACTCTTTTGTGTCTGTTTACACAAGGTTTAACTGCTCCATTTGAGTTGACTTGCTTCTCTCTCTCTCCATTTACGGAAAAGTATTCCATAACTACGTCTTGCATTTCAATGTCTTTAAGCTTTCATGACCTGGATCCCCCTACCATCAAAATGGCTCCAAAGAAGGATCTGGAGGAAACCAACAATTCTCCAGGGGAAATGGAAACTTTACAAGGTTGAGCCCTTGAACAGCAATGGGAAAATATAGTGCATTGTGTTAAGTCCCCTCCCTTCAGACATACAGTATAGGCCATAAATTGTTCTTTTTAATAAAAAAGAAATAAATTTACCTTCTGAGTGCTATTTTCTAAAACCACCACTACCCATTCCCTAAAGCCACAGGGCTTTTTCAGTAGACAGCCCGGTGGAATTCCAGTTAGCAGCTTAATTTTCCTCCCAATAGAGAAGACAAAAAGTTCCTTTCAGTAAAAATAAAATTAACGCGGTCAGCAAAATTGATCTATTGTGACCTCTGACCTTAGCTTAACTGTTCACAAAGGGTTAACAGTACAACTGACGAATAAATGACTTACAGAGAGCACGGGGACTTCATAGCTTGGGATAAAATGACAGGCAGACAAAAATGTTTAATATGGAACTAAAAGCAATTGAGACTACTCAACGCATTGCGCTCCCCATAGCCCGTCTTTGGGCACCACTAAAGAGTGTCCTGGGCAAAACTATATGGAAAGAAAAACTGAGCAAGATAACACTGTTCAATAGATAGTCCAATGGGGTTGGAGTAGTGGTGTTTATGAGAAAAAGAATTCACTTGGCTTTGAGGAGGAACATTGGCCAAGAATTGTGAGGCTATCATTGTTTAATAAGTTGCTATCTCCAAATGCCAGGTTTGGATTGTCTCTTTGTTTGCCACTCATAGTTTCAACCACAGGAATAAAATGAAGCAATCCCAATCATACCTATCAAGTATCCTGTATTGGCCGGGATTTCATGTAATTCAGTGCCGCATTTTCTACTTTCCCACCCGGAGCAGCCGCCATCCCGTAATTTGACGGTGGGGGGGAAAGTAGTTACTGCACATCCCCTTCTGCACAGAACCCTTCTGCGCATGCGTAGAAGGGTTCTGTGCATGCATAGAAGGGTTCTGCGCATGCATAGAAGGGTTCTGCGCAGAAGCCTTCTGCACAGGTCCCGTATTGTCCGGAGCCATGCTTGACAGGTATGATCCCAATATGCATCATTCAGAACTCTTTGGAAGGTGGATGAAACACAAATGCAGTCAACAAATAAATAAATCAACAGAGACATTCTGTCTTCAACTTGCCTGGTGTCTGATGGTAACTCATTGATTTCTTGGCTTCAGTCAAGAGTCACTCCTGGACTTTGCCTAGTGAGAACTCCGATGTGAGCTTTGAGAATTCCTGACAAGTGAATCTACTACCTTTTGCGATTATCCTATCAAACATTGGTTACCAAAGTCAATGTCATATTGTTATCCTTGTCCAGTGCAAAGAAAGATGGTGGAATTCTTAGTGGGCTTAATTTGTTTTAAATCTGGATTACATTGTTTGTATGAGGTAGAATTATCTCTTCTTTTCTCCACCTTACTTTTTAGCCTCTGTCTTTCTGTGAACTACCAGTCAAGTATGTGATTGGATTTCAGCTCAACAAAACCTTAAAATGACACACCTACTGTGCCTGAGTTAAGCTTAGATTTACAGCAGCGGAGGCCATCCCTGTTGCTCTTTTGGTGCTTTTCGAATCTTCTCCTGCACATTGATGAATGAATAATAGGATTAGAAAGTCCCATCTCTGAAACGCTATAATTGTCACATTGGGTGAATTTACAAAACAGCATCAGTAACTGAGAAATGATCCTAAAAGCAAAGACATGTTCAATGGCGCACTTTACAGGTGAGAACCAAGATTGGTTGACAAGCTTGATCAAAAAGCTAACTGCACCCTAGATTTTTTTTTAAAATCAACATCTTCCTTTGAGGGCTGTTTCACACCTGCATAGATCAACTTGACTTCTCAAGAGAAGATTACCGGAGGCATAGTGAAGAACAATGGATGGTGTGCTTCCTTGACAGCTATGTGTCTGAGAATTGATATAAAACTTGGTTTTTTAATTACTATCTGCACAGGCTCATTCACAAAGTGTAGGAATTGTTTTCCTAATTGATGATGATGGAAAAGGGCAACAGCAACAGTCAAGGAATGGTGTAGCATTTAGTTCATACCTGTTAAGCATCCCGTATTGGCCTGGATTTCCCGTATTTCTGCACTGGTTCCTCCTCTTTCCCACCACTGTCCCGTATTTGAAAGACAGGGAAAGGGGTTACTGTGCATGCGCGCCCATCACAAATGGGCTCTGTGCATGCACAAAGTGGTTATGTGCATGCACAAAGGGGTTCTGCACATGCGCAAAAGGTTTCTGTGCATGCGCAAAGGAGTTGTTTCTGCGCATGCATGCCTGGGTTAGAGCAGTTCTCATATTTTCTGGAGCTGCGCTTGATGGGTATGACTTAGATATGTTAGACTAGGGTTCAAGAGACCTGGGAATCATATTCCACTTCAGCTATGAATCTCATTGAGTCATCTTGGATTGATAATCTCTTTGCCTGGCCTACCTTTTAAGCTTTTTGTATAGATAAAATAAGAAAGGGGAGAGGCATGTACATTCCCTTAAGCTCACTGGAAGTAAAGTTGGAGAGAAATCTAGTAAATCATTGGGGGAGGGGGGGCAATAAGCCTTCTTAGCTGCTACATGAAAATGGAGGTGGACCCCTGCATACCAGTCTCTACAGTTCCCATAATTTAGCAATAGCAATTAGACTTATATACTGCCCCATAGAGCTGAGTGCACTCTCTGGGCGGTTTGCAAGGTAATTAGCATTTCCCCCCAACTTGTTGGTTACTCATTTTACCAAACTCAGAAGGATGGGAGGCTGAGTCAACCTTGAACCAATGTCACAATGCTAGCAATTTGAGATGCAGTACAGCAGTTTAACCACTGGGCCACCAGAGCTCTAATTAGGTAACGGTAAAGGTCGAAAGCCAGCAGTATCTGACTATAGGGTCCAATTACACATCCACAAACTATTGTCTGGGTCTGGAAGAGGTTTAAGGGCAAATTAAACAAAAAAAATCTTGAAGGCCACTGTTCTCTGCCCATGAGTGGCCAGCAGGATGAAAGTCCAATAAATAAATTATAATAAATCATATTAACCGCCTTTTGAAAAATCCTTTCTGTCCTCCTCCTTTCTGTAAAGACAATACTTACAAATTCCTCTCTGGAAACAGAAGTTCTCTGGATATTAACATTCTTTTTCTGTGAAGCTGAAGGGTTACGAACAAGCCGCACTGAGTCCAGGCTTCATTTACCACTGATTATTATTTTTGCTCGGAGTCTTCCACTCTGCTAATAGGTTTCAATGGAAAAGGCCAAAAGCTGAAATTTATTTTTAATTTACAATTTTCATTATCCTGCTCCTTTGGCTCAGAAGAGCACTCCCACAAGGCCAGCTATTAACTCCATAACATAGTATAATAGAGTAAGATCATTCAAGGGGTTCTTCATTCTCTCTTTCTCTCTCTCTCTCTCTCGCTCTAAGTAAGAGATACCAGTACAGGAAACAGTGAATAACTCCATAGATCTTTCCTCTGGCTTCCTATGATTTCACACTCTTTGGGAGGTTGTCTTTTGTCATACCAGTAAAGATGAACGTCGCAGTCTTTTCAGAGGAATCAGCCCCTAACAGAAGCCAACGTGAAAGCGGAACATCCAGATAAAATCTAGCATACCACTTCCAGCCTAGGGATATGGGAAATTATTTAGAACCACCCTTACCTTGACCTTGTGTTCATAAACAGTCTTCTTTTCCATAAGGACCGCTAGAGGATGGACCTCTTTCATAAAGACCCCTTTAGCTGCCAATATTCAGAATCAGGTATGGAACTTTAATGACGATGCTGGTGACAGATATATATGCTGCGGCACAGCCGTGACCCTGGTCGTTCGACAGCTATGGTGGTGGTGGGGGCATGTATTCCCCTGGTAGGTTCAACCATGCCACAAAAGTATCAGGCTAGCGGTCCAGAATGGTTCTCCATTCTGAAACACAAATCAGCTAAGTGGGGCTGGGTACTCAGGCAATGCTCCTGTCCAGTGCATTGTTCTGACATGGCCAACTTCGACATGAGTCCAGCCAGCTGTGTCATTGTATTTAAAATGGCTAAAGGAGCATCAAAAACATGGACCTCAGTCGCCCGTGCACCATTGGACCCTGCTACGGTAGCGATAGGACTTCCTGATGGCGAGAGGCTGCTAAAATCTCATGGGAGACAATGTTTCAATCCTCCATGTCAAACTAGACATGTGAAGTACAGATCAACCAAGTAAGCAAGGAAGGGGTGAATTTTGAAGCCCTTCCCCAAAGATCATTTGGAGCCAAATTAGATATATCTTGGTAGCATTTGGTTGAAGTTTTTACCCAGCTCTTCAATCAAAGAGCAACCAATTAATTTGTCTTAATATGTCTAACTTTTATTGTAAGCCACCCAGAGTAGTGGTCTTACTAATGTTTAGCAGGACAAGACATTTGTCCCATAAAATGAGCCAAGAGATGGAACCATCTTGTCGCAGATAGCAGAGACAAAACTACTCAAGAAATATACATCCATCCATAGCTTCTACCGTCGAAATGACGCTTTAGAGTATTACATACTAAAACAACCAGATACAAGGATAGTTTCTTTCCAAATGCCATCAATCTGCTGAATAATTAAATTGTGTGATTTTATTGTTTCTATAGGGATATGTGAGATTGTTGTTAGTATTATGATTAGCACCTATTATTAAGTGTAGTAGACGATCTAGTAAATGTATTTAATTTTTCATGTATATAGAGAGCATATGTACCAAAGACAAATTCCTGGTGTGTTAACACACCTGGCCAATAAAGGATTCTATTCTATTCTATTCTATATGTCAAATAGAATCAAGCAGTTGTTTTAAAATGTATGCAAAATATGTTTCAACTTTTTCCAGTTAGAAATCCACCTCCAACCTATGTATTATTAGGTACAAGTAGATATCACACTGCGAATGCTTATTATTTCTCAGATACCACATTGGATTCAAGTTAAGTACAGGTGTTGAATTGCTGCAACACCTTATAATTATCCCTTCATAACAATTACTCTGTTGTGTTTTCAACAAATTGACTAAACTAATGAATGCTACACACAGCCTGTACTAGTGACCACACCTTTGGTGTGCTCTCTTTTAAAGCTGGCGCTTAGCGTTGCATGTCTTTTTTGTAAAAAAAAAAATGTAATATGGGAGATAAAAAGGGATGAAAGAACATTAAGTCTTCATGTTTCAGCCTGAATCTGGAGGAGGGAGAAGGTCTCATGTCTGGATCCAAAACCTGCTGCATGTCTCCATTTCATTAGGGAGCTCTTAAAATGACTAATTTGTATGGGCCAACATTTCTTGGTAGTTTCGTAATACCACAACTCGTGTTTCCTGACACACACACAAACACACTCACAAAAGCCAACAACATCTCAGCATGTTTCAAATCATGTAGGCTGTACCTTTCTTTATTTTGACATGGGAGAGGGTGCCAGTTATTCCATTCCTAGCAGCTGGCAGTGAATCAGGTACTTCAATGGTTCTCTTGGAGTTCTTCAGGAATCTGCAAATAAGAATATCACCTAGGATGCTATTTATCTTTGTGATGTCCAGTACTCCCTCAAGAAAAAGAGGCTGCAGACCAACACATGTTAAAGGCTGTTGCTCAAAAGTATGCAAATGAATTCATTTTACCACTGTACAAACATCAGCTGAAAATAGAACCCATGTCTTTGGGCTATGGAATTTGATAAGGTTGACATCTATGGCCAGAATCTGGATCATCAAGGTACAAAACAGTGGTGGGCTCCAAAACGTTTTACTACCACACTGTGGGTGTGGTATGGTGGGTGTGGCCAGGGGGAAAGCCATGCATTGCACCCAAATTAGGACTACTTTATTTCAAAACTTGAATGGGCAGGGCCAGCCAGAATTTCTGCTGCCGGTTCCGGTGAACTGGTGCGAACCTGCTGATGCCCACCACTGGTACAAAATAATATCACAACTGCATAAACATGCCAGGTGATCTACCCCAGCCACACACAATGCACAATTCAATTGCACAACTGTTCATGTGGTTCCCATTTCAACCCATTGTGCAATGCCCCAACAGAAGTGCTTCATGAATAGCACTGAATTTGCCACTACTGTGGGTTTAAAGTTGAGAACTATTGTCTCTCATACTAATGTCTCTTACATTTGTATATGCTGAACTGCAGTGGCTTAGTAAATAAGATATGGGCAAAAGTGTTTGAAGAAATAAAAGAATTATTGTCATTAAAGTTAGAAAAGAGTCCTAGAATAGCTTTGTTAATGGATTTTGGAAATATACGTAAACTATCCGACTCTAGGGTTCAGTGTTTATAGCCAAAGAGCCAGTGCTGTCTGCAACTGCAACCATTTCTGTGGACATGTGGCAGGCATGACTAGACACTGGCGTCCACGGAACACTGTTTACCTTCCCACTGAAGTGATACCTATTTATCTACTTGCAATTTCTTGCTTTCCAACTGCTAGTTTGGCAGGAGCTGGGACAGAGTCGGAAGCTCGCTCCAGCATGCAGAACTCAGGTCCTGAACTGCTGACATGCCGACCTTCTGGTCATGAGGTTAAGTGTCTTAACCACTAAGCCATCTCAGTCCCTTTTGAAATATAAAAATAGATAAATATTTAAAATGTATGATAATTATTATGGTTACAGCCATGAGGTTATTAATGGCTAAAATTGGAAGTAAACTGCTAGGTTGGCAGGTCCTGGGACAGAGACGGGAGCTCACTCCATCCTGCAGTACTCGGGAATCTAACTGTTGACCTTCTGCCTCCCAGTCAGCATCTTAGCCTCTTGAGCTTGCTCTAAAGATACAGATATGTTGACGAACACATAAAGGTTCTCCTTGATCCTACACAAGACCATCAGTTAAGCATCCTGTTTCCCACAATGGGCAGCCAAATTATTTTCCAATTGCTTTCCTCCGCCCCTTACTTCTTACCTAACTCATCATATTGTTATCGTTAGCACTATGTCTTCAACAGATCCTTTCCCAGCCAGGGACCAACCCAAGAAAATGCCCCTAATGCATTTTATGTTTATCACCTCCAGCATCAGGAACCTTCACAAACCTCCTTATTAAGCCTCCACCCCATAGCCAGGATAAATAATGCTTAATAAATTGCACTCCACCCTTTAAAAAGGAGTGTGGTTAATATACGACAGCTAAAGAGTTGTTTATAATTAAAGGTAGCCATGTTATGGCTTGAATGTTCTAACACGAAACCATTAATATGGGCAATAAAATTATCTTGCTTAAGTGAATGACACATACAGTTATTATTCACATCGTACTTACATATTAATTCTTCCAACCACAATAATGAGGAAAGGCTCTAGTTTGTTTGTCAGTGTGATAGTTCCACTGAACTTTGAGATACTGGTATTAAACTTTGTGCAAATGATTAAAACACTCTTTTATATTTCAGCTTTTCCTTTATGATCTGAATTCTTACAACCGTTTTTCAAAGGAACATGTAAAAACGTCTTGTAATATGTCATATTTGCCTAGATGAATCTAGGCCCTTCTAGCGGTGTCTCTACTGCTAGCAGTAATGACTAGAGATGGTTTCTGGTGTACCTCAAGAAAGCCATATGTACACAAGGCATATGTAGGGATTCTCGACCACATGTTTTAGAGTTCGACATGTCCTCTGCCATGAACTAAGGTCCAAAGCATCTGAAAGAAGCAAGGTTAACAATGATTTGTCACTTCTGTAAGACCAGAGTAAATTCCACCCCCAAAGTAACACAAACAGCCCCTTACACCAGAACCGAATGCACCATAGCAAGTACATGACTAAACTGTAAACCAACAGGTCTTCCATTGAAATGCTACCTCAGTCATAACAAACTTGTGCTTGTGTTTTAAGCTAATAATGACTTTCTTCTCAGAGTTGTTTGCTAGGATTTCAGGAATAATTCAGGGTACATACTGTAGATACATATGCTGATTGAAGGATCTAAAATATCGTTCACTTCTGTTGTAGCCAGAAAACAAGAAATTTCATCCAGCGACTAAAATCCTGGTGTGTATCTTATGCTGCTTAAGGCTGATGATGTCATTAGCTGTGAAAATATTTTGTAATAAATAAACAAACATTTTCTAATTTCTCCCCAAAGGTCCAAGTTTTTTTTAAAAAAATCCATTTCATCATCTGGAAGCTATTGAGGGCTGCACAATGGTGTATGTGTGCATGTGTGTGAATCTTTAATTACCAACATCGTAGCCACCAGAATGATTTATCAATAATAATTAAAGATTCTGCCCCTCCATCCTGCTGCCCCTATGGCTTCCAAAGGATGGAATGGATTCCATCGGAACTTCATGGCCTTTGGAGGAGAAATTGGAATTGTTCTATTCCCCACAAAAATAGCTGTTGTGAATGACAACATCTGCCTTAAGCGGCATTGCTAACAACAGGATTTCTGCCACTATACATTTATGCCATTCTTGAGCCAAGCCAAAAATTCAGTTGATTGTCAGCTACTTTAACCTGAGCTAACAAAACATGACAGCTTGCACATTTGTCTGAGAGTTGGATGAACTCAAGATATGAGACCAAGCAGGCCACAGATTCAACAGACGAGCCTTTGGCAAGTCACTGTTTCTTGACCTCATTTCTTCATCTGTAGACTGGAAAGAATGAGTACTGTATCTCCATTCTAGGATTCTAATGGAAAACAATGAGCATAAAGCCATTTTAAATCCCCATATAAGAGGAGATGTATGATTTGAAGTAGATAAGACTAAACAACTTGTTGAGGATTGCTGGCTTCCTTCTGAAATGTTACCCATACTTTTTTTGTGATCTTGTATCCCATGCAAAGCCAATGATGGGAAAGCCGATGTACTGGAAGGTTATCTGCCTTGCCCCAAAGCTATAAGGGAAATTACTCAGCAACAACATTTGGCTTCCTGCCCTTGGTGTCTAATCCAATGAAGTAATATTTTCCTTTGCTTTCTACATATGGAGAAAATATTCTTGCTTAAGAGGATTTTGCAGCATTAGAACCTATCACACACACACACACACCCCACAAAAAATATATATATGCACACAAAATAGTTTTTGTTTTTGCTTGGTTCATTTACAAATGCATAAAATCCATACTTTCTTTCATCTTAAAAAAAAACCTTGCTATAGCAGTTAGAAGAACAGATAAGTCTAATAAAAACTAGTTCTTTCGTGTTAAATGTTGTTGATTTTAAAACCATACAGACAAGGAGAAAGAAGAAGAAAAGGGTAAGAACACCACCCATTTTTTATGTCCAGGATCTTGCTCTCATGGAACATGTCTGGCATTTGGTACTGCCAGATTGGTGCCAATATAAAAACCCACTACTAGCATGCTGTCAATGGCCAAGGAGCTCTCCTCCATTGGAGATTTTAGATGGTTGGTTAAGTAGAATCTTTCTCTCACCACAATGAAGAAGGATGTCCACAAGGCGGATGGACCTTCAAGGTAATTTGGAAGACTTAATTCTTCTGCTAAAGTAACATCTGGATATGGCCAAGATAATATTTAAGACCTAAGAAGCTTAACAAATCATGAATCTCCTTTTTTTAGCTTACAACTCTGGATCACTCCAGCCTAGATCTCTCAACAACATGGTCACTGCCGTTCATAGAGGGACTTATTCAAGCTCTGGATTGTCTCCCTAGCATAAGAGCTGTTTGATCTTAGATCATCAACATTGCAGTTCTTGAGAAGGCACATGTAAATAGCATTGAAGTTTCCATCATAGGCCATCATCTTAGATGGATAGGGCATGTCCACCATATGGACGGCTCTAGGTTTCCTCCATAGAATCTTTATGGGGAACTTAGCTCTGGTACAAGAGCTTGTGGAGCTCCTTTGAAATGTTATAAGCAGTGGTGGGCTCCAAAAAATTTACTACCTCACTGTTGGTGTGGTATGGTGGGTGTGGCCAGGGAGAAAGCCCTACGTTGCACCCGAATTAGGACTACTTCATTTCAAAACTTAAATAGACGGGGCCTGCCAGAATTTCTGCTACCAGTTCTGGTGAACTGGTGCGAACCTGCTGATGCCCACCACTGGTTATAAGGATGAGCTGAAACAAACCATGAAGGTGTCAGGTATAAACCCACAAACCTGGGAGGCAGCAGCTGAAGATTGCCCACTTTGGCGGCAAACTATGTCTGCTGCTACGGATCACATTGAAGGAGAATGTCACAGACATAAAAAGGCTAAGTGACAAGCACAAAAGCTTCGTCAAACTCAACCACATCCTCCACCATCTATTCAATGTAATTTGTGTGGTTGCATGTTTCATGCCTGTATCGGCTTATTGAGTCACCAGAGACACTTCCATCAACGGAGAAAATGACTTCCAAGAAAAATGTATGCTCAGATACGGGTAGCAGCTGACGATGACGCGTGGTGGGTTCCTTATTTGGAATTATGGAGACAATCTGGATGATATAGTCTGGCAGTTAGCAAGTGTATATGGGAGTACCTGATGTCCTCCATGGCCCCATCTAACCCAAACACATTCTTATTCTTTATATTCTTCCTAACATGTGCATAAGACTGCATGCATATGCTGAAGAAGAAAGATGAGTGATTTCTTAAGACTCTTGGCTCCATGGGAAACCAACAATGATCTTTAAGGCTCTGTGGAAGCAAGAAGGAACTATACAGCCTCCTTGAATTCTTGCCCCTCCTCATCTGCCTCTTGGTTATCAATTCTATGCAACCTTTAATCACTCCCAGAAAAAAAGAATAATACCCCATGTGGCACAGTTCCCTCCAGTGAGCATTATCCCAAGCCGATCCATTTTTAGCATTTTCCAATTATAATTGCCCTAGTTAGGAATGGTAAATATTCTGCATAATTACTTTCAGTCATCCCATCCACCCACATAATACTCCAAAACCTCTGATACTGAGAATATAATTAAACAAGCTTGTTCACAGAATATTAAGAAGGGATCCATGTGGCTTCTTCCAAAGAGCATGCATGAGCATATAAACATACAGAGAGAAATTTTTTATATGCTTCATTCTGTTGCTCTGTAAATGTGGTATTTAAAAATGTGATGAAATCATTACTCACCAAGGAAGAGGGAGCAAATGTAAAGTAACAGTAACAGAACCAAAACAAATATCCATTCTCCCATGTTTCTGAAGGAACCATATAAAGCAGGGGTTCTCAACCTTTTCAAGCTGTGGGCCAGACCACGCCCCCCTCAGACAGCTGAGCAAGCTGGACTGGTGGTTCCCCCCAATGTAAATGCTGCCGTAAAACGCATTTGCAGTTGTCATTAACGAATTTACGACAGCCGTGAGCACATTTACAACTGTTGTAAATGCATCAGTGCCCACATCTGGTAGTGGTGTCCGCTTCTGGTGGTGGCAGTGTGGGCTGGATGATTTGGCGCTGCAGGCCAGGTCCAGCCCATGGGCTATAGGTTGTCCCCCTGATATAAACCTTCAAGTGACAGTCAGTTATAAATAAGTGGTTAGAACAGGGGCTCCCAACCTAAGGCTCACAGGCTGGATCCAGCCCACAACACCATTTCATGTGCCCCCCCACAACCCTCCAAGGGCATTTGAGAAACAAAATGGCCACCCCTTTGAAGCTGTTAGAACAAAATGGCCTCCCCATCATGGAGGCAGAGCAAAAAGACCATCCGGCCCTCAAAGCTGACTGAGAGTGTGTGACCCGGCCCCTGGCTTGAAAAGGTTGGGTTAGAGCTCTTTAGTAAGTGGCTAGTGTGTTTTATCCATTCTAAACACAAAGTTGTCCCAGACAAAGCATTTGCACTTCCTTCTGACACTTCTGTTGCTTAACAACAGCAACAAAAATTGGGATTGACTGCAGTTGTATTGCGGTATGTTCTGATCCAGAGCTGAACCGCTAACTAGTCTCTGTGCTGAACTTGCACTGCACTTGGGCTCAGTGCCTTTGTTATTTAGAACAGTTGGTTTGCCTTAGCCTCTACGATGCTGACTCTTGCTTCATTTGAGTCTCTGTGCATTAGTGTTTGGCTGAATGTTATATACAAAGAGAATTGTGTATATATAAAACATGCAGCCACATCCCACAAATAGAAGCAAAACCTTTCTGCTCTCAACATGGAGAACAAGATGAAAGAAAAGCAAAAGCAAAAATACTGTGGAACAGAATTCCTATGATGAGATCTTGAAGATCAATGAAACCATGTGGTTCCAAAATAGACTAGGCCACTATCTCAACTAGAAAGCCACCACATTTATCCCATTACACATGATGAATGTTCTCAATCTTTGATTTCTCTGAAACACCTTCACAGATTAAAAACATGATCAGGTGTATAGTCACATGGTGTTTTTCATAGTATGGGATGTAACCTGGGGACAATATATAGATAGGGGATACAGCAAGCCACATAGATTTATGAAGAAACGATGGCACTAATCAATGAGGGGTAGGATGGAAGAGGTGGCTTTCCGAAGCATTCAAGGAAGTACTGGGAAAACCACATCCACCTATGTGGACAAAAGGAGAAGAATTGAAGGAGGACATATAATGATGTTTGGAAAGAACAAATTCTTCGCTAATGATTTATTGCAGCCAGAAGGGTGGTGAAGTCCACTCCTGAACTCATCACACCTCTAGTGCGTCCCCATTGTTATTCTTCCCCAAAGAGAAGTGAGATCCCGTTACACACTGACACCAGGTGACACCTCCACAATGTGATGCATCCACTTAAAGCCACATCTATCATGTTGCCGGTTTATAAATCATTTAAGCCAAGGCAACTGTGGCGATTTGAAGCCAACCTCTGCAGCCGACTGATCTTTCCGTGAGATAATTCACCCGTTCCACCACCCCGTATTTGTCACTGCTACCTTGTCTGACAAAACTGTTTGTGATGGGTGCCAGAAACAACCTGGGTGTTTTTACCGCCTCCATCTGGGTGAAAAATAGGATATCTTTATCATCGCCCTGAAAAAAGAGGCAGAGCTGTGACGCACATGTGGAGCCCAAGGCGACTGACAAGAAGATTAAAACTAAAGGCAAAGAAAAAGAAATACTGATAAAGACACACAGATATGCATGTTAAAATGCCATTAAATTAACATTAAACAGTTACTTGAATTTTAAACACATCCATGTTTTCACATAAATTTTGTTTTCTCCTATGCCAGTTTTCGTCTCACTGGGAACCTCCTTGGGTCTCACACCCACACTTCTCTCTGTCTTTAAAACAAAAAAAGTAGCACAACACAATTCTGTGAAGCAGCCAGTCAGTGATAGAACACTTATAAGCATGGAAGGGAGTTTTTTTGCTCCTAGAGCAGGGGTTCTCAACCTTTTTATGCTTCGAACCAGACACACACACCCCACTCAGACAGCTGAGGAGGCCAAACTGGTGGTGTCCCCCCCCCCCCCAAACACTGCCATACAACCAGCCTGCGGTGTCGTAAACGTATTCATGACAGCTGCAGGCACATTTAGGACTGTCATAAATGCATTCATTTCCACTTCTGGTGCAGTGGTGGCAGCGACATGAGCCACCATGGGGCCAGCCCATGGGCCATAGGTTGGGAACCCCTGTCATAGAAGAACAAGATGGGGGAAATGAAGCCAGCCTTTCTCCAAAGGAATTTCCAGTCATTGGGAGAAACTACCAAGAAGGATCTCATGTGTTCTTTCTGTGAGGATGGCTAGGCCAAGGGAAGGGCCTTTCTGAAGATCCAGAACTTTGGCAAAGCTGTCTTTACATATTTACTTATTATTTCCATCCCAATTAGTGCTATCAGACTCTGGGCCATTAAGGGGAGACATAATAACAGGCTAAGTGAATTTGAGCTGATCCCCTGAACTCCAGCACTAAGTTGCAACTAGAGTTGGCCCATTGAACCAGTGGAATTTGCATAGGAGTTGACTCACTGAATCCTCTCTAATTCAATGAGTCCCAAAGAGTGCAGAGCCGTTTAATCTTACACAAGAATTAACAAATCTTATTCGTTCAATGGCCAAAATCCAATTAGTTACATCCTCCAGAGTAATGTAAGCAGAGAAAATCTCAATGGTGAATTGCCAAAAGTTAAGACGTTAAACTGGGCATTTGTTGTTGTATGCCAAGTCACACAACTCTACATAGAGCAGCAACCGCCTGCTCTAACCTGTGAACAGGTGGCAATTTTCCACCCAAACCTATGCCAACTACATTGCCGCCGCCGCCGCTGGCATCAACATCAGCATTGTTGGCATCATCGTCGGCATCATTGCTGGCAGTGGCGGCATCATCGTCGTCGTCGTCATCATCATCATCATCATCATCATCCAAGTCTGACAAAATGAGACACCTCTTTGATTCCGTCCATAGTTGTCCTTTCAGATACCAGGGACCTCGCATATTCTTTACTAGCTTTCTCCAACGTTTACAATAGAAGTGGGCAACTTTGCCACATTTGAGTACAAATGCTTTGATTTTGTTTTCAGTCACAATAATTCAAATTCTATCTAAAATTATCAGGGTTTCATGGGAGATAGAGATCATGATTTATACTGTATATCAAAAGGGGTTATGGTTTTTTTTAAAAAAGTTGAGAAGATCTAAGGACTACAAACAGACTTCAATCTAACTTTATCGCAATGTCAGCCTGCTTTCAAGCCCAACCCACTCTTGACTCTGGCTCCACCTATTTTGGACTTGCCTTCAGTCATTTTGGAATCTGACCTATTAATATGGAGGTTAATGTAAAAGAAAGAGAAAAGCAAAAAAAGCATTATTTGGGAAAGTGTCCTGGTTCTCATGAGAAATCAATGTGATGTCACCTGTGCATCTCATATAGATAAAATTTTCACCAGCTTGGCTTCAATCTGACTTCATGTATTCTAGTCTACCGGGAGTCCCGATTTTGCATCCAGAAGGAGTGAGAGGAAAGAAACTGCAGAATGGAGATCTAGGCAATTGAAGATGACTAACTCTGATTAATCAGAGTTGTATTTTTAGCCTGCCATCAAGTCATTAATCACTTAATTGCTTCCATTAATCAGTTAATGCTCTGAGCCCTCTGTTTAGGTTTGTAGAGTCTGTATTCAGTAGCTGACATACCAAGTACAGTTAGGTACAGATGAAGCGGTGTTCTATGGAAACAGACTGCTGGCACATCTCACTGAATGTGATTGGAAATGGATTAGAATTATAGAATCATAGAATAACTGAGTTGGAATGGGCCTTTCGGCCATCATGTCCAACCCCCTTGCTGAAGTAAGATCTCTTACACAGATCTAAAATCCAATTGGCAAAATAAGTTGCTGTTTTCCCACTTAGCTAGCTTGGACAAAACAGTGGTAAAGCAGAAGCTTATTCATTCATTCATTCATTCATTACACTTATATACCAATGGAGTGTTGGAATAACTCATTCTTGACAAGAATATTTTGTGATTCATCGGTTCAAGAACCTATTCAAAAAGCAATCCTCTGCCGGTAAATTCAACTTAAAGGTTAGAAATGGGTGCTATTCATAATGGACTGGAAGGCGACAGGTCAGCAGTTCAATACCTGAATACTGCAGGATGGAATGATCTTTGTCCCAGCTCCTGCTAACCTAGCAGTTGGAAAGCAAGAAATTGCAAGTAGATAAATAGGGACCACTTCAGTGGGAAGGTAAACAGCATTCCATGTGCTCCGGTGTCTAGTCATGCCTGCCACATGACCACGGAAACGTCTGCAGATGCAGACTGCACTGGCTCTTCGGCTTTGAAACAGAGATGAGCACTGAAACCTAGAGTCGGATATGACTGGCTTTCGAGCAAGGGTGATCTTTACCTTTATACACTAAAGACACATACACAGCATGTCTTTGAATACTAGCTGGCCCAAGGAAATGGGTGGGACGTGAATTGTTCATGGACCTTCTTCAGCTTTCATCCAAACAGCCTTAGAAGTTGTTAATATCAATTTCCACCCTGTGGACAAGAATGGGCTCCCCATGTTTTTTTTCTTCTTACATGCGTCTTTTGGTCCTAGTTTCTTTGAGAAAAGCTTCCCAGACTCAGAAGTGTCAACCTATGCTGTTGCACTGCAAAGATCCTTTTTTATTCTGAGAAGGCTCACCTCAGCAATGACACTGAAAGAAGTACACAAATTATGTTGAATGCTAAAGCTTCATATGTATTCAGAAGCCAAGCCAGAGTTAATATAGTGCATTTTCAAAGTTACTACTCCATGCATGTTGAGAACTCCAAATGAAATTCAGTCCCTTGGCTCAACCAGCACGAGAAATCAGGTATATTAGAAAGTTTGGCTTTACATTCTGAGCAGGTAACATGAATCAATCCACCTAGCCACAATCAAAGGAAGACAGGGAGAGAAAGAGAGAAACACTGTATACCAGGGGTTCACAAACTACAACCTATGGGCTGGATCTGGCCCACACTGCCTAATAATCTGGCCTGTGCTGCCCACGCCGCTCCCAGAAGCAGAAGTTAAATGTCCCTGCACATGTGCAAAATGCTGCCGTATTGGCACCTGCAGCTGTCGCAAATGTTTTTATGGCAGCCACAGATGCATTTATGGCATTATTTGTGTGGGCACAGTTGCATTTAAGTTCCACTTCCGGTGGGAGAAACCACGTGACCTGCCTGCTCAACCACGTGACCAGCCCACAACCCGAAAAGTTTGGCCACCCCTGCTGTATACCACGCATTTCCATTTGGCATATGAACAATTATGGAATTGACCAAGAACTAGTAATAGCTGGCTGGAAAGCTCATTGGCTTAGGAATCTGGTAGCAGAGCCAGAGGTTGGGAGTTCAATTCCCTATTGTGCCTCCCATGAGACGAGCCAGGTTGTGTGACTTTGGACAAGCTGCACAGTCCCAGGGCACCCCCAGAAGAAGGGAATGGTTACTCACATCTGTGTATTTGTCTACCTAGAAAAACCTGGAAAGGATCAACAGATGTCAGAATTAACTTGAAGGCACATGATTATTATGCAAGTTGTTTGTTGAAATTCTGCATTATAAGCCCATACCACCCTAAATACATTGACGTTGTGTGAATTGAAAAGCTAAGCTGAGTTGGGTCTGGCTAGCAGTTGGTCAGGAGACCACCAGGAAATGTCAAGGGTCTCCAGGGAAAGCTAGGGAAGCCTCCACCTTAAAAATTCATCCGGGAGAGGATAAATCTCCCTTGTTATAACAGCTTCACCGACTTCTAGTCCTTCTCCAATGCTGGTTTTGAACTATACATCTCTTTATGGTTTGGGTCTTGGCTGTCTCATGGATCATGCCTTACAGGGACAATGCCTGATACTAACATATGATTATCAATGGCGGAGGGGGGGATTTAAGGGACCTCAAATGTATATAATTTTCATCTGGAATACCATGTATTGTTAAGAGGAAGTCTTTGGAGGACCTTTCACTGAATGAAATGCAGACGGGAGCAGATACTGACTAATCATTGTTCTAAAGCAAGGGTTCACAATGTATGGCCTGTGGGCTGGACCCGGCCCACAATGGCAAATCATCTGGCCCATTGTGATGACCCTGGAAGCAGAAGCGGCTGCATTTATGACAACTGTAAATGCACCTACAAATGTGCATGCGCAAACACACTGCCCATGGTTTATGGCAGCGTTTATGGCGGAGGGGAACCACGTCTCTGGCCCACTCAGCTGTCTGAGAGGGAGTGGTTCAGCCCATGGCATGAAAAGGTTGAGAACCCCTGTTCTAATGCTTGAAAGTGTAAAGCAATGTGCTAAATCTACTACATCAGGGTGCAGAATGTGTATGTATATTTTCTTGCCACAGAATTTAGGTTGCTTCTTCTGTGCCTCCAGCAGCAGGCTGGATAGCTCAACTGGGGAGAGGATTAGGAAAGAAGGAAGTAAACCTTCTGCTATAAACCAGTACACCTGTTACTTTTCTTCTGTCTCCTTCTTCCCAGCACAGATGAAGGATGATTTCAGCCTAGGGAACAGTGGAGTGCCTTGTTCCAAGATATTATTGTATGGAAAGATTAAGCAGTGCCAAGTACTGTCTCTGTATCATAAATTTCAAATGCACCAAACCAGAGATATAGACATCCTATGTCGTTCGATTTTGTCCCCTTCCCCCACCCCACTGTGAAAACCAGAAAATGTTGAGCAGAAGAAAGGAAGGAAGGCAAGAAAGTGTTGTGTCGAAGCATTATTTCTTATAACCGCTTGAGTGCCATAAAGTCTACGGCGCTATTGTGCGCCTTTTGCAAAGGCGCCATTTTCAAATAGCTGATTCATCAGTACAAACTTTCCCACTTCCCCGGGAGCGCGCCAAAATGTATCAACCTCTGTAACTGCCATTCTCACTGTATATAAGCTGGTCACCTTGTACATGTTCCCCAGTCTGGTATTATGAGCTGAATAATAAATCACTGTGTTTGATCCTGCTGGTCAGAATACTTCTTAAGCGCTGGACTCAACAGAAAGAAAGAAAGAAAAAGGAAGGAAGGAAAGAAGGAAAAGGAAAGAAGAAAAAGGGAGGGAGGGGAAAAGGGAGTGACAGAGGATGGAAGGAAGAAAAATGAAGAAAGGAAAAGGAAGGAAGGAAGGAAAAAGAAAGAAGGAAGGAAAAGGAAGGAAAAGAAGGAAGGATGGATGGATGGAAGGAAGAAGGAAGGAAAGAAAAAAGAAAGAAAAAGGAAGGAAGGAAAAAGAAAAGAAAGAAAGAAAAAGGAAGGAAGGAAGAAAGAAAGAAAGAAAGGGGAGCTTGATTGATAAAGTCCCTGTCTGGTAATTTTTGATCTGGCTGAAGAAGAAGCTGGTTCTGCCAGCTTGAAGGGGATGGAGGGAGCAATTAATCTGTAAACGAGCCCAGTAACAGCCAGCTTGGGCATTAGAGTCTAGGCTGCTGGGAACTCGGAAGAGGAGATAAGGCTGCGGCCTTCTATTTATTGTACATTTTAATTAAGTGCCTTGTTAACGGCAGTTATCTTTTAACAGTCATAAAATTACTGTTGTAATGCATTTTGTAGGGGGGGGGGGTTGAGTTGGAAGGAGAGAGTGGGAATTGTTTGGAGGGGAGAGTTAGGTGGGAAGGTCTACCCGCCATGCCGAGGCCCTTTATGAAAACAGTTGCCGATTGCTTTCACTTTAAATCAAAGAATAAATGCTGAAGCGAAGGGATGTAGCAATGATCTAAGCTGAGCCACTAATGGTTATTTAATGCGCCCATCAATGTTTAGAAGTCCCTGGCATACGGAATGTACACAATAATCTCCCAACCCTCTTTAACACTTATTTGAGATGACAGGAAAAATGAAACTGTTTGTGCTTTCAATAGGAAAGCAATCATTGGTACATTATATTCTGCTTGCCCTATCATGCTAATGCGTGGTAAAAATGTCACCAACTGTATTTAAGGACCTGATAGAGTGTTGCTGTTAGATTCCGGTTACCCGGCTGATTAATAATAAAAAAGGGGGGGGGGAGGGGAAGAGAGAGAAAATCTTCAATTTGTATGTAAATGCAACGGGTTTTCATATCATCGGTGTACCTGCACCGGGAGAAAATAATAAACTGAAGTTTAATGTGGCAATTATGAGCATTTATAGGACACTTGGATTACGCCGCCCCCTCCGTTGGCCATCAAGAGTCACAATATTCACAAAGGAATATTACTGATGTTCGAGACAAGAAAAGCTGCAGATGGTTATGCGTACTGGTGTTGCCAGTTCAGATTAACTCATAGGGTGCAATAACGTACGCTACTGTTGTTTTCGGTGCAATAACGTAAGATACTTCTGTTTTGACCAAAGTGGCAGATCTATCCCTTTCCTGTACCGTTGACATCATTCTTCAAAAAGCACACCCACCATCAAAAACCAGATTACAACCTCCCGTAGAAAGGAGTGCAGTGTCACTGAATAATGGAGAAGAGGGGGTTGGTCATTAATATTTGTTCTAAGGCAGGGGTGGCCAACCCATGGTCCAACCTGTGGCACCATTTCCAATGGCCCGCCACCATTCTCACCACTACCAGAAGCTGAAGCAGACATCAGCCAGGGGGCTCACATCTCTGGCACAAGGAGGAGGGCCTTCTCCATGTCCGCACCATCCCTTTGGGACCTCCTGCCTGTGGAACTGCGTCTCCAGACGGAGTTTTGCCCTTTAGGAAGGAACTAAAGACCTGGCTGGCGGGCCAAGTTTGGGGTGTGGGTGGGGATGGGGGTATCTTTGGGTGGTTGGTATAGAGAAGTGTGCCTTCCCCAAAGGTCCCTTCGGTACTTGCGCACCTTTTAGGGGTGGGTTTTTTAACTTTTAACTTTGTTTTATCTTGTGTCTTTTTATGTATTTACTGTCCGCTATGTAAACCACCCTGAGTTGGGTTGTACCTGAGTGGGTGGTATATAAGCATGAAAAATAAATAAAATAAAGAAATATTTATGACAGCCTTAAAAAACGCATGCGTAAATGCACCCACACCTGCCATAAATGTTGCCATAAATGCCCCCATGGTTTTTATAAACATATGACAGCCGCAGACTCATTTTTACGGCAGCATTTATGGCAGGAGGAACCACATGACCAGCCTGCTCAGCTGTCTAGGGAGGCGTAGTCCGGCCCATGGTGCAAAAAGGTTGGGAACCCCTGTTCTAAGGGATGTTTGCAGTAGAGTCTACATCAGTGGTTCCTGACATGGGGCTCTCACACCACAAGAGGACTTTAATTCCCAGAAGCCTAAGTCAGTACATTGGCTGATCAGTGCTTTGGGGAATTGACTTGGGCTTCTAGGAAATTAAGTCCAAAAACAAAGGTTCAGAATCACTGGTCTATGTATCAGAAAATAAACAAAACATAAATGCCGTAGCACTTTGAAGACTAGCTTCAAAGTGCTACAGTGCTTTTATTTTTGTTTTGTTTATTTTCTGATATGTTTGAAACACAGACTAACATGGCTACTATTCCAAAAAAATTCAGCTGGTCTACATGTATTCCACGCTGCCTACAGGGCTTGATTCAGAAATGCTGCCATTGGTCTTCAATAGTCATGATCTGCCCATTAGCAAAAGACTAGACTGAAGGGTCACAGTGGCTTAGTGGTTAAGACACTGAGCTTGATGACCAGAAGGTTGGCAGGTCAGCAGTTCGAGACCCGAGTGCTGTGCAACAAGAGTGAGCTCCTGTCATCTGTCCCAGCTCCTGCCAACCAAGCAGTTTGAAAGCAAGAAATTGCAAGTAGATAAATATGTACCACTTTGGCAAGAAAAGTGCCAGTGTTCTGTGCACTTTGCCGTTTAGTCATGGCTATCACATGTCCACAGAAACATATGTGCTGGCTCTTTTGGTATAAATGGAAATTAGCACCAACCCCTATACTAGAATCAGACATGACTGGCATTCAAGGAGGGGAGTCCATTACCTATATTTAACTTATTATATATATTATGTTACATATTCTACAAGTAGAATGGCTGTTCTTCATGGTAATATCTACCTTCTCTCTCTCTCTCTCTCTCTCTCTCTCCATGTAGACACCAAAGAGGCCAACTATTTTATCTATATAATTTTCTACTTATAATATACAATATATGAGGGGGCTGCGGTAGCTCAGTGGTTAAGAAGCTTGACTTGTTAGCTGAAAGGCTGGCAAGTTGACGGTTCGAGACCCAGGTACTACATGACGGATTGAGCGCCCGTCTCTGTCCCGGCTCTTGGGGACATGAAAGAAGCCTCATTTGGGCATTACCTGAGTGGAGTTTCTCCAGCAAAAATCCTTTCATCCCAGAATAATTTCCGACATGAAATTATTATATACTATACAGTGGTACCTCAGACAATGATTTTAATCCATTCCACGGGGCTCGTTGTTGTACAAAACAATGCTATACGATGCATGCATCGTATAGCGATTTCCCCTATGGGATGCATCATACAACGATTTTTTTTTCTACGTGGTTTTTCCCATTAAACAATTGTTGTACGATTTTTTTCCATAGGGGAAATTGTTATGCGGGACGCCTTTTCCCAAAAAAACCCTAATTGTTATACAATTTCGTTGCTATACGAAATGTTGTATGAGGTTCCACTGTATATTATATACTGTATGTGTGTATATATATATATATATATATATATATATATATATATATATATATATATATATATATATATATATATATATATATATATATATATATATATATATATATATATATATATATATATATATATATATATATATATATGTATATATATATATACTTCCTGTGCAGGATCTAAATATTAACAATCAGTCAATCAATCCCCTGAACAAGCCGTCTCTTCTGTGAATAGGTCCCCCATGACATTGCCACTAGAAATAATATAGAAAAGCCATCGGGCGAGCCCACTGATATCCCTAACAGTATCTCGGTTATTTATTTGCATCTCCCTCATGTTTGCCAGACCTTTGAACAAATGCCTCCTAACTCTCGGCAGCTGAGCCTTAATAAAGCACAGCATCTGACTGTATGAATACTCAGGGCTGAATGTCGCGAAGGGGCTGGTGGTCGGCTTGCTAATAAGATGATAAGTACTGGAGATGGAGATAACCCGGGGCTTGCCAAAGCATTCATTCTGGCTAAGCATCTCCTTTTGATGTATGCTCATGCACAAAACCTTCCGCCCCAGCAGCTCATGACGGAGCCTGCCCGCCACGTAGATGCTCCAAAATTGCGATATTGCATTGATCGGTGCTTTCACATCCCTGCCTGTATGTACGCAGAGATGACAAACAAGCGCATTAAGCAATGAGCATCACCAACCCATGCGCAGGATAAATTATGGCCTGTGTGTTGCAACAGTACATTCTCATTAGGATGGAATTTCTTAACGAACCCAAGGGTATCCAGTTTGTTTTCATTTACCATAATGTACCATAAAAGGTTATATATATTCTTCATAGATCATCACTGCAAGATGAAATCAATGACCTGTTAAAAACTGCAACCTTGACAAACTCTTTTTCTAATACTCACAGACAAGAGTTTTAACTTCCACCCACCTCCGGCTCATGGTGTTTTAAAAGAGATGGACTATCTCTTCTTTTGGCTGTTGCTTTAATTACAGCAGTTCTGGGACTTAAATTCCAGAATAAAGTACGATCTGTGATTTCAAAGGCATTCCTGACTCACGTGCTTTCTTTCCTATAAATATTTGAGAGTGCAGAGCAAAAAGAAGGAATTAATCAATATTGAAGAAATCCTGGCCGAATTGTTTTAACAGATCGAATGTGCTAAGTGGTTTCCAATACTTATTTCGTTTGCGTCACTTTTATTTGACTCCAAGCAAAATCCTAGGTCTCTCTCAGTGTACCCCAATGGGGGGGAATCCACACTTCAAGTCAAAACATAAATTTTAGCTCCTGGAAGCCTCCAGGAAATTGTGTTTCACCCTTTAAAAACAAGATGGAAGGCACCCTTACCCTTATTCACTTCCAGACTATTATCAAAGACTGGAAGTGAATTTCAGCCATGTCAAGTTTTGTTTCTTGGGAGTAATACAATCCCTGGTGGGTCTTTGTGAGATAAAATTAGTCTACATGTTCCTGGAACTTGTCCATCAACTGATCTAGACCAGTGGTGGCGAACCTCCTGCGTAGAGTTGCCATACGTCCTGGAAAACCGGGATTGTCCCGGATTCAAGGTCGGAAAAATTGTCCTGGCCAGCTCAATAAAACACATGTTAAAGTACAGGATTTTTAAAACTTACTGATTGGGTATTATAACACACCATTAAAATAAATTCGAACTCTCGCCATCAACAAGTGATTCCCTGCCACGTTGGAGTTGGACTATACCTGGAGACAAATTTTAATGCCCTCGCCTCACACCACCACCCAATAAGTGTGACCAGTGTGTCTCCTGGAACTGAGGACGTTAAGAGTTGACCATGATGTGACTTCTCAGATGTACAACAGATCATCTTACAGTAAGAATTAACTGTTGTAAATAAATTCATTTATCCATCGATATATTTAATGTGAAAGTGTTTTATAGCTGTCATTATATTATGTTTGTTTTTAAATGGGCTATTTTGTAGATAACCTGCCCATTTTTGTCAAGTATACTTCTGTCCCAGTTTTGTGGGAGAGAATTATGGCAACTCTACTCCTGAGCCCTCTCTGTGGGCATCTGTGCAGTCACCCCAGCACATAGTTTGCCACACCCCTCTGCCTAGCAGCCCAATGGGAGCACTTCCTCCCTCCCCCAGCACAGAGTTCACCCCGCCCCTCTGCCCAGCAGCCCAATGGGAGTGTTTCCTTCCTCCCCTGTTGCTATGTTGGCACTTTGAGATAAATAAGTAAGTTTTGGGTTGCAGTTTGGTCACATGGTCTCTAAAAGGTTCGCCATCAAGGATCTAGACTGTGGGGCATCACTTTGTTTAAAATATTTCCTTACAGTGCATTGCCTCACATGTGGAATTAACTGGCAAAGCCAATCATGTCCAAGTCTAGGAGGCAGTACTCATCTCTGTTTACAGCCAAAGAACCAAAACTGTCTGCATCTGCAGACGTTTCTGTGGTCATGTGACAGGCATTACTAGATGCCAGGGTGCACTGAACACTGTTACCTTTCCTACTAAAACATTACCTATTTTTCGACTTGTAATTTCTTGCTTTCTAAAGGTTAGGTTGGCTGAAGCTGGGCCAGACAATGGGAGCTCACTCTGTCCGGCAGCACTAGGTTCTCAAACTGCTGAACTGTCGACCTTCTTGACGCCAAACTCAGCATCTTAACCACTAAGCCACCACAGCCCTCCAAAGGGTTATAACCAGTGATAAAATAAATCCTGTGCCTGAGACAGCTTCAGTCCCAGACATGTATTGTATGTAGGGACTCTTATGTTCATAAGGTTTCATCCTAGGGCAATCAAGGCTTTAAAAAGAGTTGTCTCATGGGAGCAAATTAAAATTACTTCCTCCATCATAGTCACTATTGCCTCCACAACCAGCTCAGGAACCATTACAATGCAGCACTGAGCTTGTGGATCAGGAGATTTACTCTGTCAAAACATTATTTGTTGTTATTCAGTCACCTAGTCAATTCTGATCCCTTGCAACCTCATGGACCACTACACGCCAGGCACCCCTATTCTCCAACATCCTCCTCAACCCACCTAACTCTGTGCCCATTGCATCAACAATACCATCCAGCCATCTCATTCTCTGCCACCCCCTTCTTCTTTTGCCCTCTACCTTTCCCAGCATCAAGGCCTTCTCAAGTGAGTCCTCTCTTCTCATTTGATGTCCAAAGTACTTTAGCTTCATCTTCACTATTTGACCTTCCAAGGAGCAATCAGGGTTGATTTCTTCTAAGTTCGACCTATTTGTTCTCCTCGCTGTCCAGAGTAAAACATTATACTGTATATATATTCTCCAGTGAAGAGGGGTTCAACATTATTTCTCCTCAGCTGCTGAAATGCAAAGTAAGGTCTCAGGCGAGTACTCTGGCTGTGTCTCTTCCACTTCCTCTCTAATATGGGCATGAGGCTATAGTCTTTCCCTAAAAAACACACCAAAGAGTTTACTGAAATGATGGTTGTGAGAAGCACTTTGCACATTACAAATGCATTGGCCAAGGGGTTGGACTCAATGGCGTTTACAGCATACCTGTCAATTATCCCATATTGGCCAGGATTTCCCGTATTTTGGCGCTCGTTCCTCACCTTTCCGGCTGCCATCCCGTATTTTGAAAGGCAGGGAAAGAGGTTACTGCACATGTGCACCCATCACAAAGGGGTTCTGTGCATGAACAAATGGGTTCTGCACATGCGCGAACAGGTTCTGCACATGCGCATCTGCGCATGCACAGTGATTTCCCATATTTTCGGGAGCCGCGCTTGACGGGTATGCTTTACAGTCTTCTTCCAATTCCATTATTCTGTGACTCTATGATCGCATATGCTTTGTACTCCTACACATTATTTATGCAGAATTGGTTAAGTCCATTTCCCTTCATGCTTTGTACTCCCAATTTTTCTAAGAGGAGTCTGGTTTTGTTATCCTTCTGGGAATATTCTATATGGGATGCTGAATGCAGACATAATCCCTCTGTTGTTGCAAGAACATTCAATTTTCCTCTAGTTTTCAGAGAAAATTACACAGGTTAGGCACTCGTTGTTGAAACTTTATGATGAGAAGTGCTCTTCCTTAGAGGGTTCGGTAACACCAGTGTAATCAACTTGCTAATGCTGTCCATTGGGACGGCCCATTAGCAAAAATCTCTAAAGTGTATCCCCAGCTAAGACTTGTATGGGTTGTATGGGAAACGGCTGCCTTTTTCTCCTTAGATGGAAGAGTCGAAACCCTTGGCTTCATTTTACCACATGACATCACATGCCAACTGATTTCAAAGTAGTTTTATAAATGTCTAAGGCTAGAGATTTTCTTACTCCATCTTGTTGCATGGGCAGATGTCAGCTGGGAATGCCATGGATTGTTTCTTCAGGGCCTGCAACAGAGCAACATGTTCTACCAACCTGAAAGGGGCAGACCATCTTAGGTGCTACAAAACAGAACACCTGGACATTTCTCTCTCATCCAATATTTGCTTCCTCTTTCAAGCATCGGCCACCCGAGGTGAATGCCTCCTTTTGTCCAATAGAAGGGCCAGCCTGGACAGCAAGGAGGTCAAATAAGTCGATTCTGAAGGAAATCAACGCTGACTGCTCCTTAGAAGGACAAATATTGACAATGAAGCTAAAGTACTTTGGACACCAAATGAGAAGATAGGACTCACTCGAGAAGGCCTTGGGGCTGGGAAATATCGAAGGCAAAAGGAGAAGGGGGCAGCAGAGGATGAGATGGCAAGACACAATGGTTGATGCAATGGGCGCAGAGCTGAGTGGGCTGTGGAGGGTAGGGGTGCCTGGTGTGCAGTGGTCCATGAGGTTGCAAAGGGTCAGACTCAACTATGCAACAAAACAACAGCACCAATGCCAACAACAACAACAACAACAACAACAACAACAACAACAACAACAACAACAACAACAACAACAACAACAACAACAAGGGTCAGCCTTGCTAACCTGGTCCCCTTGCAAACATGGAACTTTGGAGATTCTATGACAATTGTAGGCCTGCATTCCTGCATACGTGTCTTTTTGTTGTTGTTGCTATTATTCCATGCCACCAAGTTGCTTCCTAAATTATGATGATCCTATAGAGTTTTATGAAGTACATGAAATGTTCAGGGATTAGTTTAACGCTGCTGACTCTCAATTGAGTTTACATGACCAAACAAGGATTGGAATCCCAATCTACCAAATCCTCATCTGATTCTCTATGCATTAGCCCACACTAGTTCTCTTACCTACACCATTATCTGGGGGGAAACTCCAACATAATTACTTTTCAGTACATGTTCCTAATAAATTAATATAGTTCCTGACTGACTTGTGGTGGTTGGTTCATCACCATATTCTTCAAGGCCTACATAAATATCCCCTCTCCTTCTTCTTCCTCCTCCTCCTTCACATTTGCATCTCATCTGTTCTTGAGCATTACCTCTCTTGCCCTTGTTTAAAAAGATAGCGTTTTCTTCATGCTCCTTAGCAATTTTAAAGTGGGTTTTAATTGTTATTTATTGCATGAGAAACCACAAGAGGTTCCAACAGGGCAGGGCGACTGTATAAATCCTCTCTGGCTGCTATGAATGATAATATTAAGGGGAACATCTGGATACAGTTTCATAGCAAATATTTTGCTTTTATCGTGAGACCGGGCTAAAATACACAGATGGTACAAGCTGGTATGAAACCAGCTCACCCTCCCTTCTTCTTCTCTCTGTCTCTCCCTCTCTCCTCCTTTTGCTACATTCATTGAAAACCATGGTAAACCAATGAGTGGGAGGATGTTAAAGCTTGCACACTTCCCAGCATGTCAACCTATGGCCTACTGTGATATTTGACTGTCTGGTGCATCTAAGCAGCTGGAGGAATGTCAAACTGTCATCGCTGATTAAAATGGGATTTTATACCAGGCATCAAACATATTGTCAAAATTCTGGATTTCACACCAGGCAACAGAAAGGAGCTTAATCATTCTTCCATAGAGACTGTGAATGTACCAGGATTTATCTCTAGGTTTATTTATTTATTTGTTTTGGAGACAAATGGCAAGAGAGCCAGGATGGAGCAGATACAAATATACCTGCTATAACAACATCCCATTCAACCAGTAGCCAACCAGTTCTCTATGGATAGCCAGAGGCAGGCCAAAGGTGCTATGCCGCCCTCTAATTCATGTTCCCAGAAAGTCACAGACATAAGCATACTACTTTTGAAACATGGGGTGATATACAGTCATCCCTCTTAACAGTCATTAATTGCTTTACCCTTATACATTTAGCAAATACTTTTTTAATCAGGAAGGATGGCTGAGTGGTGAAGAATTAGACGCCTTCCAACTGTGGTGCTGAAGAAGACTTTTGAGAGTCCTCTGAACTGCAAGGAGATCAAATCGGTCAATCCTAAAGGTAATCAACCCTGACTACTCCTTGGAAGGACAGATACTGAAGCTAAAGTACTTCGGCCACCAAATGAGAAGAGACGACTCACTAGAGAAGGCCCTGATGCTATAGGAAAGATTGAAGGCAAAAGGAGAAGGGGGTGGCAGAGGATGAGCTGGTTAGACAGCATCATTGACGTGATGGGCATGCATCTGGGCAGACTCCAGAGGATGGCGGATCACAGAGAAGCCTGGCATGCTGTGGCCCATGGTCCATGCACATTCAAACATTTCTATACATAAAATAAATATTTGTGTAGATGTTTTCAATCATGGAGATCTACAACTGAAACTCAGTTTCAAGATGTAAAGTGGGGCTTAATTAAGTCTCCAAGCCATACAGATATTCCATAGCCTCTGGCAAAGCCTTCTGGGAGGAAAATAAGATGCAGTGGACCCTCGAATAACGATGTTACTTGGTTCCCCAAGTAGTGTCACTATTCGAATAACGTCGTATTAGAATAACAACAAAAAATGTCATTATTCGGATAACGACAAAAAATGTTGCTATTCGAATAACAACAAAAAACTTCGTTATTTGAATAACAATGGTAAAAATACCACCGTTATTTGAATAACGATGTTTTTGGTCGTTATTTGAATAATCACATTGGGAGCGTAGTAGTGTTGTTAATCGAGAATTACGCTATTCAAACGCATTGTGAATCAAGGGTCCACTGTACCACAGTAAAGATCCCAGTAATGCAGGCATCTGTTTCTGGCATTTGGCAAAGCATTGCAAGTGGCACAACAATTTGGTCAGTTGTGTCTTACATGCAGGAAGGGGCATTTCTTTTTTGGCTTAAGGCAGCTATATATTTTGGGCCAGCCTTGATAAGCCATATGGTCATTTTTGTGGCATGGTCTTCTTCTGCCAAATCCCTCAGTTTGTGCTGAGTGTATGAGCCTTGCTGCCAATTTTTTTAAAAAGGAGTGTCACAAAGACAGATTATATATTTTAGAAGAATGAGTTCTTGGTGGACACATGAAAGCAAAACTAACTTTTCAAGCTTGAGAATCAAAAGCCAGATTTCCTCTACCTCACCTCTCCTGGCCATAAGAGTGCCAAATGAGCGCTTCTATCATGGAAACCTAGGTTGTCTCCCTTTCAGAATGTTAATACAGATACAAGGCAAAGGTACAAACAAAAATAGAAGATTAATCTCTGGTCTATCACATTGAATGCTGTAAAGTGCTGCGAGACGGTTTGGAACAGATGCTTAGAAACCCTAGAGGACTTGGCTTTCTAAATATTTTACAGATCACAGTCATTAATAAGCAAGGGATTATAGATGATGCTAATCACCTGCAGAGGTCTTGATTTCGAAACTACCTAGAAGCTAAGTCAATAAGCATATCATTTAGGGGCTGATGGTTAGAGACTTTTCGGTTTGCCTGCATTGGCTCGTATCTCTCTTTTGCTGATTTGGTTTCTTTACATCAAGTGCACAAGGGTCATGTCACAGGCAAGATTTGGTTGGGGGAATGCCACATCAAATGTCCAGTGCAGGGGTCTGTGGCAATAGTCTCCATAACCATACACTAGCAACAGAATGCTTTTGAAATGTGGATCTACAAACAGCTGCTAAGGATATAATGGGTTGACTGTGTAACTAATGTAGAAGGGTTGCACTGGATGGATAAACATCAAGAACTGTTTAAGACCATTAAACAAACTAAGCTCCAATACCTTGGGCATAACATGAGGAATGACACAAAGTATAGAATACTCCAACTCATGCAAGGGAATATCCTAGGGAAGAGAGACCCTGGACGTAGATGGGCCTTGCAGCTGAAGAATCTGAGAGATGGGTTTGGAATGTCCTTGGAAGAACTGTTCTGAGGAGTTGAGAACAGGAAGACTTTTGCCATGATGATAGACAATATTCAGAATGGATAAAAAAGAAGAAGAAGTGTGCAAAAATGTAGCCATCTCATGGTCCAACTCTATGTTCCTGGAAGCACATCTTCAGAAACTCAAAGCACATTGTTCCCAAGATGGGATGGCAGCAAAGCCATGGACCCAAAAAATCATACAGGAGGTGGGGGGCCATGTGAAATAGTGCTGTGGGCCAGATTCAGCCCACAGGCCTTTGGTTGGGAACCCCTGCTTTATACTATGTCAGGCTATTGATCTATTGAGGCCAGTTTTACCAACTCTGACTGGCACCAAAGGTTCGCAAGGATTTGGGGCACGATGCTATCCTATCCCAACTAGAAATACCTAGCATTCTCTGCTGATCTTCCATATGGCCACATCTAGCTTTATTTCACATCCATAATACAATGAGGTGGTTGGGTTGTGGTTGGGTAACAGTTGCATATGTGTGTGAGAATATATGTACACCTACACAAAGAGGTTGGCAAAACCAAACCATACAATTATGACAAAACAGCACACATCCACAGACGCTGTCACCATCCCAAGCAGTACGGTTGTTTTCAACCTATATGTAATGAAATATTATGCATATTTCTCCACCCAAGTGTGAAAGACAAATATTGGCTTAGTATGCAGACGAAGGGAACATGCGACCTTTATTCCAACAAAGCAGCCATCAACTTTTTCTAGTTCTAAACCAAGACAAAGGGACAAGGAAGTATTGTTTAATACAGCCCTCTGGGGATAGGGTGAGTAGGATTAAAAGCTATCTTTGAACATGAGGAAGAACAATTGTCCTGAGTTTGCCTTCTGTGTTCCTCTCGGTGACTCAGATTTTAAGATGCTGGTGGTTTGGAACTGAATGGCAGGCCCAGTGCTTCTAAGTGACATTGTGGAAGCCAGAATAGAAAAATCTTCAGGATCTTAACATTCACAGAACATGCACAGGAAAATACAGTAATGGTAGGAATTGTCTGTCATGTATGCTTAAAATGCACACCAGTAAGCATGAACTGCAACTAATACATGTTTGCAGCCTTCAGTCAGGATAGAACTACCTGCAGTGATTAATTGGGGAGTGGTTCAGTGGTGTAATTGGGTTATTTTGGTTGTTCCCTCTTGTTAGCAGAATATAAGGTAGTAAAACAGCATGGAAGACATGGAGACACCAGCTCAAATTCAGCCAAACTAGTCCTTCGAATGAAAATGTACTCTAGAAGCATTTAAAGTAGGGAAAAAAGTATCTTTACTTGCAGTTAAAACTTTTAGTTACAGTCAGAAGGAAAAAACAGGAACTATACAACCTCCAGTACATGGAGAGAACCACCATGCTTGTTGCTTGGTGAGAAATTAAAGAAAGAAAAGAAAAACAATGGAAACAAGCTAACAAACAAGAAGAAGGGAAGAGTGCTTGCCTCAAATGCCAGTGGCAGGAAAAAGAAAACATTATCAATCAACTTTACAGTAGGCTGTAAAGCCCGTCCCACTGATACCCAGTGTTAGTTGCATGCAACATTGCTATTATCCTGACAAGCAGCTTTGTGTGCAGAACCTCCCAGATTTAACTCTCGTGTCTCAAGGTACGGCTAGGAGAAATACTGTGGCCAAGAGAGTAGAGAGAAGAGTAGAATTTGGAAGGGCCCCCATGAAGTAGCTTTAAAATATCCTTAAAATCCATATGATTATAATCTTGAGTACTACATATGGATGTGAATGCAGGATAATGAAAGAAATTGAAACAAAAAATGATTGGCTTATTTCAAATATGATACTGAAGGAGAGCTATGCTAATACCATGGACTGCCAAAAATAATGAAATGGGTTCTAGATTAAAGCAAGCCTCAGCTCATTGTTCCCAGATTTAACTGAAGTTATTGTCATTTGAATCTTGCCAAGAGAAGGCAATATTCAATAGAAAAGACAATATTGCTAATAAAAAATAGATGTCGTACAGAAAAAGCAAGATGTACAATGGCAGATTGATCATAGAATCATAGAATAACTGAGTTGGAAGGGGCCTTTTAGGCCATAGAGTCCAACCTCCTGCTCAATGACCCAACAAAGGCAACCATAGTCTTTAGTTCATAAGATTTGAACAAAGCTGCTAATGATAGGATCGTATGAAAATGCATTAGAACAGTGGAATTATTTGTTGCTGTTTGCCTCAAGCCATACAGCTGAAATATTGATGGTCTTAAAAGTCACTACGAATGAAAAATATATCTAAATGCATACACATGGATGCCTGTAAATACATAATTACTATTCTTCCAAAAACTCAACTAATCAGTTTATTTTATGTACCACTCAACCGATTTCAGTCTGGGTTGTGATTTCCTTCCATCCCACCCCCCATCGTTGGGACACATAGTGATTTGTGGGCTATAGGATATGAAAGGTTCAGCCAGAGGGGAAATGGCCCAAAATTCCAGCATTGATGGTGAAGTTCAGGATTTTTAAATGCCTCTGTCTCTCACACATACATATATATTTCATGCTTCCACCCTTAGTAATTGCAAAGATGGCAAAACAATCAAAATTCATCCCTGGCAGAAACTTATAAAGGATACCCTATGAATTTCTCTTCCCACTTTATCATTAGGCGACAGTGGATGCCTGTCAATGAAGTTTAGATTAATAGTGAGAAGGGTTTATTCCCCATTATTGCCATCAAATTCAGAAGCCTCCTTTAAAAGGACAGAATGCTTCACCGGACCAGCAAAAGCAAATAATAATAATAAAAAAATCTCAGCTGTGACCGGACACTTAGCTATCTCATATGTTTCACTTCCTTTCCATCAACACTGCGGGGAATTGATGATTTCCATGCAACAATGCAAAGCTCCTCATTACCATCCTCTAAATATGCATGAAGAAATTGCTGAATAATGACCACCGAATTGTCACAACAGAGATTGGCCTTTTACCATCCAATAAACCAACATATTCATCTCTCCTAGCAGTGGCATATAAAGACCTGAAGCCTAGAGGGTTTTTTTAAAAAAGGTGAAAATACTGAGAGGGAGGAGGGGATCTCAAAATGCTAAATAAAAAAAATCTGTCATATTGATTGACATTTTTAAAATCCATGCATCTTATCCGGGGCGAGATATGATTATCTGACTGTCATAGGATATGACATGACGGATTCCCCCAGCATTGGCTAAGGAGCTGGATGGAGAGTGTAAGGCAGGCAGCCGGGAGACAGTGTTACATGTGATTTGGTTCCATTAAATAAATGAGAATGCATCATTTCTTTTGCATTTCTGATCATACTGGAGGAAAAAACCTGAATTAAAACTCTGCCTGGGCAAATATTCAAGATAACCCATGCCTGGGAAGATGCGAAGACAAACCCAACGTTCACAATGGATGATCCAGGCCTGAGCATTAATTATTATTATTACCATGGTTACTGCCAGCACTATTATTGGATCTCATCTGAAAGTAAAAGAGGGGGAAACCATAAATGTGAATTTCAGCTTCGAATTAGTTTTTTTAGGCAGAGTGCAGAATCCAGGAGGATGAATTGGCTGCTCTTAAGTGCAAAGCTTAGGTTGAGATTTGCCAGAGATGGGAGGTCCCTACGACAGCAAAAAATATTAGGCTATTGCAACTTCAAAACTTTATTTATTTATTCCCTCACCCTTTTGATGAGAACACCACTCAGGATGGCTTATAATACATACATATATATAAAACATCAAAATAAAACCATCCAGTCTTCTTCTCCTTCTTCTTCTTCTTCTTCGGATGTCAAGGGAATCATCCATTAAAAAACAATAGTAACCCAAGAGACAAAACTGGACAGTGTCAGAAAATCATAAAACCATAACGATAATGCAACCAAAACTTGTATACAGAAATGCAGAATTCTGTGTTTTGAAACTGTGGGCAATTTTTCCACCTCTAATTTCAGTATCTGGTCATGATCTCTTGGGGGAAAAACCAGTCCATTCTCTTCCAAATCCCAGCACATCAAAACTTTGTACAGCCACATTTGAGATAAAAATAGGCCAAACCAAGGAGTTCTTTAAATTCAAATAACAAGGAGAAGGGAAAGCTTCTGAAAGAAATATTTATAGTGAAATTGGCAAAGGGAGGGGGTGGTTTCTTCCATCAACCC